>CM052803.1:47310388-47332272 GCA_028533885.1 Nasua narica | reverse complement strand
GATGGATGGATGGATGGATGGGTGGATAGGTGGGTGGGTGGATGGAGGGATGAATGGATGAGTGGATGGATGGATAGATGGATGGATGGATGGATGGGTGGATAGGTGGGTGGGTAGATGGAGGGATGAATGGATGAGTGGATGGATGGATGGATGGATGGGTGGATAGGTGGGTGGGTGGATGCATGCATGGAGGCATGGATGGGTGGATGGATGAAAGAACGGATGGATGGATGGATGGGTGGGTAGATGGAGGGATGAATGGATGAGTGGATGGGTGGATAGATACGTAGATGGATGGATGGACGGGTGGATGGATGGATGGGTGGAGGGATGACACACACACACACATACATATATATATGTAAGTAGGCAGGGGATGGGTGGACGCATGGGTAGGTGGATGGATGGATGGATAGATACATACATCCACAGAGAGTCAAGTATCTGGGTTACTTGAACCTAAATTTACTGATGTCCAAGTTGTTGTGCTTGTGTCCCCTTAACATGCCCGAAGAGATTGCTTACTCTGACATTCCTTATGTAATTGTGGGAACTCTTCCGTATTTCGTAGACATAGAAATAGCTTTTACACACAAAGCATCACCTTAGCAAAGCTGCTGCGTCTGGCCCACTGTGGGCCCTGGAGCCTCTAGGCATCTGAGGCAATGGGCGTTCTGAGTGAACAAAGCAATCTCCCGGCCTCATAATTTAGTGCTTATCTGAAACTGATTAATCCTCACTACAGAGGATCCCCTGTACCCCACCTGATGCATCTGATGGCACATGATGGGGTTTGCCACATGCAAATGCCCCATGGATCTGGGCGGGGGGTCTGGGACACCTCAGAGTGGGAGCCCGCCAGCCTAGGATACGTTCCCGTTGTCACGTTCCTGACCCTCCTGGCCCTCAGGTTCTTCGTTTATAACATGAAGGTCCCTTCCAGGTGACAACTTTTTCAATGCCAGAATCTGAGGACACAGGAGAAGCCATAGAGGAGGCTGGAAGGGGGAGGGGGCGCTCTCCTGAGTGGAGACGTCAGCCGTGGTCGCCAAGGGATGGTAGAATGAGGGGAAAAGGAAGCTGTCACCGAGCCCTGCCTCCTCAGTCCGAGCCTTACTTGTACAAGAAATGTGTCTCTGGTTCTTTATAACTCGACCGACCCCCGAGTTGGAGCTTCTGGCCCACTGGATCTCAGCCAGCCCCAGGGTCAGCTCGTGGCCATTTCCTCTCTGGCAAGCAGGGGACAGACTAATTTGCATAATTAGGAAGAAGGCTCAACTGATACGCCAGAGACCCAAGGGTCCAAGTCTCTCACATTAGACACAGGCAGCCCGACTTGGACTTAACCGGTGTGCAAAAGTATTGGAATTGGGGAGGTCAGGTCATGGGGAGGCCAGGAGTCCCGGAGGTTTGTCGGTGGGTGCTGGGGATGTGTGGAAGGGGGACGGTGGGAGCTGGGTAAGACAGAGGAAGGGACAATGGAGCCCATCGGGGTGACGGTCGCCAACAGCAGCGAGGTTTTCAAGAGCCAGTCAAGATGGGAGACCAGGACTGGGAAACGACAAAGGTGGATTAGGGGCAGAATGGGCAGACATTTCTCTTTGCGCAGAATTAGTAAAGGGTCAAAGCCAGCACTCCCCACTGGGAGGGACGCTGGGGGAAACCATACAATCAGGAAATGCACAGTTTCATCCTGAAAAATCCCCAACCTTTTGCATTAAGTTCAGGCGTGTTGCCCCCTTCTGATCCCAGCCGTCTTCCAGCAGAGCCCGTGCTGCCTTTGGGGTGGGCTGAGAGATGCCCAGAGTCCATTGCTGGCCGCACCCAACTCTGAAGCCCGACTGCAGACACGAACCAGGAGAAAAATAGGGGTTGGTTTCCAGAATTCTACAACTTCTCCTCCTTTGGCCTCTACTGTTGATGACCAGGAGGCCTCGGTTACTGGAAGAGACGTCCTTTCTGTAAACAATGCTGCCGCTCCCTGATGTCACAGCTCAGATTTTATAACTTCCAGTTTCTGGTCCCTTCTATGGGACTTTCCAAATGCTGCCCCTTTTCCCAAATTTAATGCAGAAAAGTGAATTTGAAGTAACAGGGATTTAGAACTGAAAAAAAACAAAAAGCGTATAAGGATTCTCAGTGACTTGAAAAATTTGGTTCCATAATAGCTCTGGTGAGGGGCTAAAAGGAAAGTGGATGCAAGAAGAGGCTGCAGAAACCATTTAGTAATTCTAAAAATAATCTGTGTTATTACGTGGGCCTTACTAATGGGCTCGTTAACCCACGCGCGTGACCCGTCTAGTCACAAGAGTGCTATGAGCTAGACGCTGTGATTGTGTCTGAATCATGGATGTGGATGTGGGAAGACCTTACTAATTTTTAGTTGTCCTTTTTGGTTGAATGATTGAGGTCATACTCCATTTCTGAAAAAAAACCCCATAGCTTTTGCATTTAAAAATTGGGCAGAAGGAGATATGGCATTCCTGTTATGGTCTATTTCTGTAACTTACCACCAGATAGCAAGTCGCAGGCAGTGGCCCCGACGGCGGGTTTTCCCCTCCTGTCCCCCAACCTCCAGAGACCTACACCTGTTCTCTTTGGGGTTCTTTGTAAATATTTATTTGTGCATTAGAGAGAGAGAGGGAATCCTCAAGCAGACTCCCTGCTGAGCGCAGAGCCCGACGTGGGCTCGATCTCACCACCCCACGATCATGACCTGAGCTGAAACCAAGAGTCAGACGTGTAAGCGACTTCTCCACCCCGGCGCCCGAACCTACAGCTCTCCGATCCCACAGCCACACTGCTCATCTTGGGTGAGGAGGTTGGGGAGTTTTCGCACGCGCCGACGGATTTTCCTTGGGCCACCCAAGATGTCACAGGTCGAGGAGGAATTTGAATGCCTTTCTGCTGAGTGTCCATTCAGGAAGCCCTGAATGCCGGACCAAGCGTGGAGCGCTGGGGGGAGGAAGCCTCCTGAGGAAGTGGTCAGAGCCCACGCTTTTGAGTCAGCCTCCGAGGGGGGCCAGGCTTGGTGGGTCTGCCCCAGAAGAACCGTGCCACACAGGGCACTGTGGACCTCGACCGGCCGGGGAGGCCCGGAGGAAACAGCAGCGCGCCCTCGTCCGGAAAGCCCCAGGCGGGCTGTGAACGGGGCGCTGGGCGGTGCATGGAGGGTGGGGGCGGGGGCAGCTTGGGGCGGGGGGAATGGGAAAAGCAGGGGCTCTGAGGGGGCAGACTGGGGTTCAGGTGTGTCCTTCTGGATCCCGCCAGGGTGGGGAGCTCCATCCTCCAGGTCCTCCCTCTTACGACTAAATACCCTGAACGCAGCCCAACAAACCAGCACACGCGGGCAGCGGAAAGTGGCGTCGGCATGGGAGGAGGGGTCGGCAGTGAGGTCCCCACATACCCCCCACAGAGCTCGGGAGAAGCCTGCAAGCCCGAACCAGCTACAGGTCAGGCAGAAGCGTGCTTGTTTCCCTCAGAACAAGATCCCAGGAAAAGAGATGAACAAAACAGAAAACCTTTGGGACCAGACCGTCCTCCCGCCAACCAGGTAGCAGCGGAGCAGCTCCCTGTCCCCCTGTGGGTTCAGAGGTGCTAAGGGGGGCCCCCACCTCTGACGTCACAGAGGACTCTCCACCCCCCTCCCAGCGGCGCTGGCCGAGCCGGGCAGCCTCCCAATCCCGCTCAGTAACAAAGAGCCCCAAACTGGTGACTTAAACCAGCAGAGATGCATTGTCTCCCCTTCTGGAGGCCAGAGGTCCAAAATCGAGGTGTCCGCAGGGCCACCTCCCTCCGAAGGCTCTGGGGGGGACCTTCCTGCCTCCTCCAGCTCCTGGGGCTCCAGGCGTCCCTCGGCCGGTGGCCTCGTCCCTCCCATCTCTGTGTCTGTCTCTCTGTGACCGTCTCCCCTCTGTGTGTATGTCTGAATCCAAATCTGTCTTCAGGGTCAGGCCCACCCCGATCCGCACACACGCACGCACACTGCATAACTCAGCCCAGAGCAGGTGGTTTGGAGCCGAGAGACAGCAGCCCCGTGACCAGCCGGGCGCTGTATGAGAAGCGGGGGCACAGGCCCGCTCTGCCCGCACAGGTCCCTCAGACGGGCCAGAGCTTGTTTCCCCATCTAGCACAGAGAGGGGAGGACCGGCCGCGTGCGGGGCTCGGTGTCACGTGTGTGGGATGTGAGGCAACAAGACCCGCATTCTGCTCTTGCGGTCCCTGAGGTGGACGGTGGCAGCCCCGAGCCAGCAGAGACGCCAGCTGGGGAAGGGATGTCCGTGACGGCTGTGTGGGTGGCCGGGGATCCCGGGCTACCATCCTTATTCGTTTGAGCTGGCGGGGGATGCAGCCGCCCGGCTGCAGTGGGGGCAGGTCCGTGGATTGATAGGACCGCGGGGCCTTTCCCGCAGCTTTGTGACGGGGCTGAGGGACCCCAGACGGGGTGCCGAGCTTCCGAACTCCGTGCAAAGTGCTTCACAAGGAGCCAGGGCTGTGCCTCCCGTGTTCATCTGACCCAGATGTAAACTGGCTGCTCCCCCAGACCTGTGGTTTATTTGTACAGTTTGGGCCGTTTCTGTAAATGTTTGACCCATTCGGAAATCCAATCCAGAGGGAAAGCACACGAGGGCTTTTATCTTGTGTCCTGGAATTCCCGTCGGCGGCACAGACATTTTACCTGCTGCCGCTTATCGGACGCTGCCTTCCGCGAGCGAGGGAAAGCAAGGACCTGCTCTCTTTTCTTTTTATAAAACGTCTCAAAATAAAGGGTGTGGTGAAGGGTGCGGCGGTGTGAGACCGAATGGTCTCCGTGCCACCAGCACGGCCCGGTGCAGCGCAGGGTGCCGGGAAGGTCCCCAGGAGATCTCAGACGGGTGGGAAGCGCCCGAGTCGGAGAGGGGGCCCCACGCGGGTCAGCGGGAGGGGCGCACGGCTCTGCCTCCTTCCGGAGCACCACGAACACCACCCCCCCACGCTGCACGTCCCACTTCTCCCGCCGAGCAGCATGTGCAGATTGCCAGCGCGCTCAGAGAAGATGTGCGGCTTCCGAGTAAAATGACCGATGGCCACCAACTTCTCCTTTAAAAAAATTAATACAGGTTTTCGTAAAGCAGGACTTGCTACTGCTAATGGTTTGGAGGGAGGGAGAAAGGAGGAGACGGAGAGAGAGTGGGAACCCTGTTGGCACCTGCACAAATTCCGAATTATTACCATTACTTTCATGTCGGGCGGTTCCCGGGCTTGGAGATTCCAGTGGCAGGAAACCGTAAGAGGGAAAACACGAGTGGGTCGGCTAGGCACCTGCTTAGCGGTTCAGGGTGATTTTCCAAGTCGGGAACCAGTAGCTCAAGTGGATGAACCTGGCCTGCGTCCCGGCCCCTCCCATGGTGCCGGCCGGCGAGGAGGGCCCCGTCCAGGCTGGGACGCAGTCCCGCGTCCAGCAAGGTGCGACCCGGACCTCACAGCAGCCGCGCTGGCAGCTCTGAGCGCCACCATGGGACGGGCGGACCTCGAGAGTCTCCCTGGCTCTCCAGATCTGGGTCTCTGAGGGTATGACTCCCCACGCTGGGGCCAGGCCCCGAGGCTGCTCTGCACTGCGACGTCCTTGGGAACAGAGAACGCCACCCCCACCCCCGGCGCTGTTCGCGGCTGCGACCCCGGCACAGCCGGTCCCTGGGAAACGACTCAGAGCTTCTGGGAAGTGGGCTTAGTGCCGTGTCTCACTCAGGATCCCAACAGGCAGCAGGCGAGCCACTCACATCGGGAGAATTTCCGGAGGCTCTGTTTACAAAGGGATTTGTATTCAGGTGGGGTGCGGGTGTGGGGGCCCCCCGGGGAAGATCAAGATGTGGACGCTAGTGCCGTCCCTCGGTCTTAGGGGACAAGGGGAAAGAGAGATGGCAGGGCTCAGGAGAGAGACTTGTGCCCAGGTGACCGCCAGCAGGGGAGCCGTGGCTTTGGGTTGAGACACACACCAGCCGGAGGTGACCTCCTGGGGGGAGCCTCGGGGCAGCAGAGGACGCCTGGCCCTTGTCCTGCCCCGGTCTCCCGGTGCCGCCTGAAGTTGAGGACGGAGAAGCCTTGGTGTGGTCAGCTCGGGCTCATGGGGCACAGGAGCTGAGACTGCAGGGACAAGTCTACCAGAGACATGGAAGGCAACGTCCTAAATCTTCCTCTGTGCTCCCTAAACCCTGCTGTCTCCGCTGCCCACCTCCGCTACCAGCGTCCGCCCCAAACCCTCATGGTCTCTTGCCTGGTTTGTCGTCACAGCTTCCAGACTGGAAGCCTCGTCCCCTTCCCATCCCCCTTCCAGAGGCTGAGACCCAGAGTTCTAACGCCACCCCAACCACTCCCTCCGGGCCCCCGCTGCCTACAGGACAGAGACCCAGCTCCAGGCCCAGCGCCCTGGGCTTCTCTCAGCTTCTCACTCCCGCCTCCCCAGCAACCCCCTCCCCGACTGGCGCAGACACCACCCTAGGGACCAGGAGGTCCCAGGGGGCTCCTGGCGATTTCCTGCCTTTGCGCCTTTGCACACCTGCTTCTTCTGGCGACAGTCCTTTCCCCTGGTCTCGGAGGTTCCCTCCATTTCATCAAGATTCTGCTCCGGTGCCACCTCCTCCAGGGAGACTCCCCTGACCTCTCAGGCTGCATCAGGCCTCCTTCCTCCAAGTTTCCGTGGAATCTCGTCCCTCACAGGAGCGATCCCACATAAATGGAGTTTAAGCAGGAGCCGTGTGTTCAGGCAGGTTCACGTGGACATTAGAGGCAATTCAAGGAATTCAAGGAAGAATTCTTCCTAAACGCCAGGGAGAAGTGAGACACGGTCAAACTAAGCACGTGCGGTATGAGGTCCCCTAGTGACGGTGTTGCCATTACCAACGATGGCCCCTCCTCACGTGCCAGCCGGGAGCCTGGCAGTTCCGTGCTGCCTGGGCTTGCTGGCCAGGCTCAGCCCTGCTGCCGGAGAACCCTTCTGGTTTCAGTAAATGCATTGTCCTTCAGGCCCCTTCCCCTCTAGCCCAGAGCCCTCGCCAGCAGCAGAGCCCAGACTGGGCTTGGATTCCGTCCTGATTTGGAGCACAGCGAATCCTCTATTCTGCTCAAGCTGCCAACTGGCCCGGCCTGGGGCATTCGCCTTTCAGCCGCGTTTGCGGTCGCATCCGTGCTGTTCAATTTCACCTAAATCAGCAGCACTAGGGGTGTCGGTCTCAGCCCTGTGGGTTTGGTGACCATCAGCCCCAATTACCCGAAATGCCATTTGCCGGGGCAGTTCTGCCTTCACGCAAGCCAGCAGCACAAAAAAAGAATCGTTCCCCAAGTTAATTGAAACCAAACCGAGACCGCACGGCTCCTTTTGGGGGAACTGACCCCGGCCCTTCGCCATCTCCAGTCCCCCTGCGGCCTGGGGTCGGAGCTGATCCCACCCACCGCACATTTTGAGTTTTGTACAATTCACCTTTGTTGGGATCTGGGTTTGAGTTCTTGGAGTAGTTGGTTGAATCAACAACCCAAGGGGATATTAGCATTTAAGGGGCAAACTGGATTATTTCTCTGCTGGACCAAAGGTCTGCTCTGTGGGGATTTTCGCCTGTGGGGAGGCACTTGTAAGCTCTAGGATTATAAAAAAAAAAATCAAATCATCATAAGTGGCGTATAGAGAGAGGAGAAAGCAGAGTGACTGAGCCTGTGGGATATCAAGTTACTTCTGAGACCCGTTGATTTCTAGAACCTGTCCAACCTTTTTGCTTGTCGGTAGTGATGAAATTGATTGTGAATCCATTGAGCACAGGTTTCTCTGGCAAGACTCCGTCGGCCCCCGGCCTTTCTCTGGTGTGCCTCTGGCCGCCTTGGTTCATAAGAAACAAAGATTAGCAAGCGGCCTAAGATTCGTTCCCACAATGTCTGTGACGATTGATACATTTTTATCTTAACCATTCCGGGCTGTGACATTTTTTAAAGCTATCTTTATAAAAGTCGATTTGTTTCTATTTTTTTTTTTTTTTTGAACAGTTTGATTAAGGTGTAAATCCAGGTATCGTGCCCTGGGTGCAATTCAGTGAGTTTAGGTACAGGTTATGATTAACCTATTTTTTTTTTTTGATTGTGGTAAAATACGTGTAACATAAAATTTTCAGTCGTAACCGTTTTCAAGTGTACAATTTAGGGCATGACTTCCTTCCCCAATCTTGTACGACTCTTCCCACTATTGGCCCCCAAACACCTCACCTCACCTCCCCAAAAATATCTTCTTCCAAGGAGTCTGTTAGCCTCCCCACAGTTGGTGAGAATATCCAGATGAAAAGTGAAAAAATATCATCAAGCTTCCTAAATGTATTAACTCCAAGTGCAGACAGCTGGCCCACTGGTTACTAGAAAGTTCCAGAAGGTTCTTAAACCTGAGCTCCGTGGAGGAAGGGAATTTGGAGCAGTGTCTCCAACACTAAGAGCCATGTCTGGCATATGTAAGCGCATAGTCCGTGTGACTGAGATTTGTCCTTGGGAATGTCTTAAATTCGGGGTGTTGTGTTGGATCCCCCAGGGCTGGGTGTGGGAGGCAGGACTCGGTGGTGCTGTGGGGGGAGCGATGGGGTCTGGATCTGGCGTGCTCTGGTGGCTCTCGGGCTCTATGCCGATGACCCCCGCCTCCCCACTCTCCCCCTGAAGCCACAAACACAGCATCTGTCCTAACACTCGGTGTTTTTCTAGGACTTTTTTCAACTTGAGAAGAAGTTTTATTACAATGAGAAATGCTCATACCAGGTTAATACAAACGCAAAACTATATTGCTTGGAATTATAGTTTTGTGTTAAGAAGCATAGATGTGTCCACCGAGTGGCCCCGTGGGACTCCGTCATCTCACTGGGCATCAGGCCCCGGCCCCACGCCGTCTTCCTCGCCCGCCTCCGTGAGCACGCCTCTGGCTTCTCTCTTCCTCTCGACACCAGCCCATGGGCCTCTGCCTCCCCAAGCACCTGATGCTCACTTCCCCTTTGCACTAACCATCCTCTCTTCCTGGAACGGTCTTCCCCAGACTTCCAAGCAGCCAGCTAATGACCTCTTTCCTCTGAGCGCCTCTCCCACGCACCCCGCATCTCCCCCTCTCCTTAAAACCCGCTCTTACCACGACCTGACATGCCCTGGCTCGTGCCTCCGTCCACCTTTTGCCCCTGCCCCGAGCAGGACCCGGAACTTGGCCTGTGTACCATCATGGCTCCAGTGTTTGGGCTGTTTCCTGGTGCATTGTAGGGGCTCAGCTGATATTTGTGGATTGTTGCAAAGCCGCCCAATGGGCCAGCAATCGGTGGTGATCCGGAGTCCCAGACCAAACTTCTCGTCCTGGCTGTGCAGCTGTCTCCTTCCCTGCCTCTCGGACCCCATTCCCCATCCCTCTGCGGGTGGGGGCCTCATGCAGGATGTGAGGGGCTCAGAACTAAGGCGACCCCGTAGACAGATGCTTGGGGGCCTTTGGACTTTAGCAAGTGAGCACATTAAATGCTCTCCTCTGTGGGGGTCTCAGCTGTGCAGGAGCCGGGAGTGATCGATTCTGTGGCCGGTCTGCAAGCCTGTGCACGAACTGCGCCCCGGACCCCCTCCAGGAGCCAGTTCCGCTTCGGGAAAGGGGCCATTCACACGTCTGTGGTGCCAGCCGTGATGGGACAACCGTCACCCGGCTCCTGCCCCTCCTCTGGGCGCTCTCCGCCTGGGGCCTCCCGGTGATGGAGGACCAGCTTCCAGCCTGGCCGTGCCGCTGGGCATGGAGACCCGACTCTTAGCGGGTTCATGCCAGCCACTTGGACGGCTGCCTGCCCGCACTGGAATGCGAACGTCTGTAAAAAGGATTCCGAGGGCAGTGAGCACAGCCCGCCGGTTGTTCACCCTGCGCAGGGCGGACCCCTTGTGCGCTGGGGTCTCAAACGCCATGGAAGCTGCGCGTCCGCTGGCCCCTTCCGGCAGTGGGGGCCTCCTCAGAGAAAATGTAACAGTGACAACCCCCGCTGATGCGTGCATGCTTTCCTTCCGTCCCTGACTCCCCAGGATCCCCCACTCACACGCTCGCAGATAGCCTGCAGCCAACATGCCCGGATGGCACCGTCGAGGCCGCTCGTTGGCCCGGACTGGTCGCAGGGATAGGTGCTCGCTCTGTGCTGGGCTCCGTGCCGGGCAAGGGGAGGCAGGGGGCCAGCCCCTCAGCTCCAAGAGCCTGGCATCTCGACGGGGCAATGGGCATAGGTCTGACAATCCCACAAACATAAGGTCCTACCCCGTAGCACGTGCTGGGATGGGGAGTCCGAGCTGTGAGGCAGCGTTGGACCCCACATAGTGCTGGTGGGCAGCCGGGACAGCTGGAGAGAGGCAGGGGGCAGTCCCTGAACCCAGAGTCTCTTGACTCTGGGCCCCTCCTGACTACTCACCACCAGGTTGGAAACTTCTAGAGCCCAGTAAAGGGTGTCACAAAGACAACTGGGTGCTGAGCCCCAAACCACCGCCTGGCTTTCAAACTCGCATGATTTGAAGGAGGTTTCTCCCAGCAGCCTCGCACTGTGGCTGTGTGGGGTCTCGGCAGCTCTGGGGCGACCCCTGCCAGCACCCAACCCCCTGGCGGGGGGCGCTCGGGTTTGCAGAGCCTGTGCACCTGGGCACCTGCACCCAGGAAAGTGCCGGAGAAGCAGCCTCGCGCCCACTCCGGCGTCGGGCCTCTTGCTGTGAAGCCCCAGCCCGGGGCCGTGATGGGGGCGGTGGGACCCGGGGAGAGGGTGCCGCCTGGGGTCCTGCTGCTCTTCCGCCAGCTGCGCGCTCTGCGGCACACACGTGTGCTGACAGCTGTGGGCACACACACCAGCTAAGGGTCACCAACACACGGCTCCCTCCACTTAGAGGCTGCTGGCGAGGGTCGGGGGAGACGCCCGAAATCCTAGGGAGCCGCCTGCAGCTGTGGGCTGTCTGTGGAAGACCCGGGAAACTCTGCTCTGCTGTGCATCCTAGTGTGTGCAAGAGTTGTGTGCAAGTCCGAGTGTGTGAGTGTGCACGGATGTGTGTGAGTGTGCGTGAGTGCATCTCTGTGTGTCTGGATGTGGGAGAGTATGCACACACGTGTGGCCGTCTGGGTGCGTGCGAGCGTGCACAGGCGTGTGCGGCAGAGTCTAGAGGCCGGGGCCTCTCGGACAGAGAAGGTTGGGGCTATAGATCTGCCCGGCATGCTCTGGGGCCGGCCGCCCTCTCCCTCATGCTAACTGCCGCTCCCCCGGGGAGTTTCTGGAACCCCTGGGAGCGGTGGCAGGGCCCTTCCAGAAGGAAGCAGAAGGGAAGAAGGCAGCCAGCGTGTGGGCTGTTGGGAGGAGCTGACTGCAGAGGCGAACCCGGGCTGGGGGGCCAGGGTTGAGGGGGGTTGGGCAGCGACCTGTGCACAGGACGAAGTGCTCTTCTCTGTAGGTTGGCACGTTCACAGAACCCTCTCGTTGAAACGTCATCCTGACTGCTCTATTTGTCCCAGCTCCGCTCCCCAGGGTCCCCAGAGAAGGGGGGCGTCCAGAGAGGGCACGTTCCCCAGTTTGGCTGCAGAACTAGGCTCCACGAGGTGACCTGTCCAGCCTCAGGTGGGCGCAAGTGACCGAGTGGAGTCCAAGCCTGGACGCCTGTCGGGGTGAGTGGGGCCCCCAAGACCCGACCGTGGGAGCCGGGCAGCATCTGCCATCACAGGTAGCAGGTGTGCGCCGGTGCGTCGGCTGTGAAATGTTCCATCCCCCCGCCTCTGCCTTCGGCGTCCTCACTGTTAACGTCCTTGGGGGTCACCGGTTGCCCCGGTTTGCTAGTTACCTGGTTGTATTTTTTCTCCCGTTGTTTATACCAAATACGCACACGCCGGGACTGTTTCGGGAGGAACGTGCGCCAGCTACAGCTCTCAGCCACATTCCCCCCAGACCGCGGGGGGGAAGCACCGACACCGAGGCCATTCTGACGCTTTGTCCACGAATCACGAGAACTGCGTGAGCGCAGGCTCCAGCCCGACCCCTCGGACGCGGGCCGTCCCAGAGACACGGCTGCCCGGGAGAGGCCGTTGGCTCCTTATCGCATCCTTTCGTTTTTCCTGGGGTCCCCCTAAACCCCACAGGCTAAGCCAGAAGGTCCGTGGTCCAGGCTGTGTTCCGGGGACGGCTGATTCTGCAGGTCTGCTTTGTCATTTTGAGAAAAGCCACAAGTTTTGTTTTGTTTTGTTTCTGTTTTAAACAAAGGAATTTCAGGATTTGTGGGGAAGCTACATCCTGCAAAGAGGAAGAACATTTTCTGGGACATTTTCAAGGAAATTGAACCTACAGAGATTGGGCCCCTTCATCTGGTGTTTCTCAACCTTTAATTTTGAAGTTCTTCAATCTCTCTCTCTCTCTCTCTCTCTCTCTCTCTCTCTCACCCACACACCCCCGGGTAAGGTAGCTAGAGGCAAAAAGAAGTCTTCAGGAAAAAAGTTATCCCCATGACATTTCCAAAGACCTCATAGTTCTCGTAACTTAAACCCAGTTACAACGTTTTCGCCAAGGTAAGACGTGCCCGTCGGCGCCTCCGGAGGGTGCCACGTCCCTGCTGTAAACGCACGTCTGTTTTCCCCCATGAGGAGATAAGTCCCGAGGATCGCCGTGCTGTGCCGTGGGGGTGTCAGAGGTGAGCGCTGCGCACAGCGGCTTCCGGCCTCTCCCCCCGCGGGAGCCGGCAAGGAGCACGGTGGGCACGCCTGTCCCGTCCGTGAGGGGCCTCACGCGTAGCCCCCCCGCCTGATCCTGCGAGATCGGTTCCAGCGAGAACTGCTGCCCCTGGCACGCGGTTCACAAAAACCGCGCTTGTGAAAAGCGAACTGTTGGTCGGCAAAGCCGTTCTGAAAAACGTACCTCAATGTGAACGTCGTCCCTCAAGGACTCTCCCGTCTCCCTGCGTATGTGGGCACCTGACGTGTCCGAAGTCACGTCAGGTGGGAGCACGGTCTCTGCAGCGGGGCACGTGCACCGAGGTACGCCGTTGGCCTGGCCGGGGATGCGGGCACAGCACGAGCTGGAGGCCGTGGAGAGTCTGTGCGCCGCTCACGCGCAGGCACGGCACAAGCCGAGACGAGTAGAAAGGACGTTTGTAATAGCTCGGACCTAATCACCAACTTTAATAGGGTTCGTAGCTACGCCCCCATTCGGGGTCTTATGAATAGGACCCCTTCATGCGGGCAGTGGGGAATCGTCATTACAGAAAAACACGCAGTTGACCTCTCTCGGTCCGCACGTTGTTTGAAGCAAATGAGCAGATGTGAGACACCCAGGACCCACCCCACGCAGGGGAGCGATAATCCGGGGTTCCCCCGGGATACAGGACGGACGGCCGTCTTCCGATGGGGACTGCAGACGGTCTCCCCCAGCACAGGGAGGGACCCGCCCGCTGCCGGATTCCCATCCCGCTGCACCCGGCTCCGTGTGCCTTGCCGAAGCCGTGGCCCTCCTCATCAGGGCGACCAGCACACCCGAGGACGAGGGAGAAACGCGGCGGGTTCTCGGCCTGTCTCCGCATCAGGCTTTACAAAATCCACGGCTGGCGGAAAACGTGGCTCGGGCCTGACTGAGAACTGACGTTCATGGCTTCGGCTGGGACTGGCGGCGTCCTGGGTGCAGCGTGAACTACTTCTGCAGCGTGACGAGGAAAGCCGGCAGCGACGTCGGCGTCCGCCTCCCCATCTCCTCATGCTCCCGGCCGCTGGCTACGGGGAGGAGTGAGCCGCCCGAGGTCGCCCGACCCTGCGCTCGGCTCGTCCCCCCACACCACAAACAAGGTCGGACCGCCCAGCTCACACCTGGGACCTGGCACCATGACTCACGGCACCTTTTGCAGTCCAAGGCGTCCTCGCTGAGATGACAGATGGCCGTCTTGCACGTGAATACAGGTGTCAGGACACACGCCCCACCGACATGCGACATGGGCTGTGAGCCGCGCGTGTGGGTGGTGACACCCATGCGCGTGTGTGTTCATCTCTGACAGACAGAACCAACCCCGGGGACTCCTCCACGTGCAGGAGCCCACAGACCCCGGGCCGAGGGTTGCTCTCAAGCTAGCATCCGCCACCACGTGTCCCCGGGACGCCCCGGCCCGTGAGGAAGGGCCGGCTGCCCTCCGCGTTGACTGGAACTTGCTGCAAATGGGCCATGGTGCGTGCGTATGTGTGTGTGGCAGGTGCCGGCGTGCACACACGTGCAGTGGTGGGTGTGTAGCATGTGGAGACGTGCACATGTGTGCAGTGACATGTGGTATGCGCATGCATGCGTGTGTGCGTGTGTGTGGTGGGTGCAGGCATGCACACGTGTGCAGTGGTGTGTGTATGCGTGTGTCTGTGGCATATGTGGGTGTGCACATGCGTGCATGGAGCATGTGTGTGTGGTGGGCACCCTTTGGGAGACACGAGGCAGCCTGGTGGGGCAGGGAAGGAGGGAGAGACCAGGACGTGCAGTGACAGGGAGCTCCAAACCCTGCAGGTTTCGAGGCCCTGAATTCACTCCATTTGCCGCAAAGAGGGAGAAAAGTCAGTGGCTTCCTCTGACCTCTGGGCAAGGCTCTGGCAGCGGCACTTTGGTGCTCCCCAGCAGGGTTTAGGGGAGGATGGCGGGACGCATTTGGAGCAGGAGCTGTGCCTCCTCAGAGTCAGCTGGCTGGACCACCCAAGGCCCGTGACTTGCTCAGCCCCAAAGCATGGAATGAGGGTCAGGGGTGCAGTGGCCGAGAACCTCTGGTTCAGCCCAGGGACACTCTTCCTGCCTTCTGAGCAGGCTGGCGTGTGGGGGGTAGAAACAGTCTCGGCGTCTGTGCATCCTGTAGGGAATGGCGGGGGGCTGGGTAGCCCCCGGGGTGCCTCCGAGTGACCGTGGCCAGGTACCATCATCGACAGCTCAGCCTGCCGTGTCCCCCTTGCCCCACCTCCCACTAGATGTGGGTGGCCTGGGGGGAGAGGTCCACATACCAGGATTCCCTGGCCACCCACGGAGAGGGTCGTGCCTACAGCCAGCCATCTCTCCGCTCCTAATGGATGTGAGGCTGGCCAGCGGTCACACGAAGGGTCGAGATCTGACCCGATTTCTAGCACAGAACAGGTACTAGCCACTACAGCTGTCCCTTGCTCTCGGGAGCTGAGCTCAAGGCAGCCACGGGCAGCGGCATGGGACCCCCAGCCGGTGATGCCTCCAGCTCTGGTGACTCGATCATTATAGACAGAAGTGCCCAGTGCGAGAGCTAAAGCCATCAGGGAGTCTCAGCACCGCCAGAGATGCCCTCAGGGCCTCACCGGAGCCAACCGTCCTGGCAAGCAGCCTCTCCCAGCCAAGACCGAATAGCTTGGAATTGGCACCCACTTGCCCTCGGGACCACGCGCGCAGTCTCGGTGGGAGGGGAGGAAGGCATATCCCGGGGCTCCTGAGGACCACGGCTCACCGTCACCTCCCCCATGGCCCTGGCCTCTGGCTTTGTGTGTCGTGGGAGTTCAGGAATGACAGTGACTTTAAGGAAAATCTCCTTAAAGGAGGAAGTAGAAGAGCACAGAGACTGTTAAAAATTTTAAAATACGTGTCACGCCCTCACCCACCAGCATGGCTGAAATTAAACATTGGCAAGCAGGCGAGAAGCCGTTCGTGGGCGCGTGAACTTCCCCTGTGCAAGAGGACACGAACGCTGACCCCAGGCCTGTCGGGTGGTCCCACAGCCCCGCTCCCAGGGACACGTGACGGGAAGGCCGAGCGTGTGCGCACCCAACACGCCCTATCCCTACGGCCCCGAGCTGGAAGGCCCCCGACAGTCCCTCCGCGGGAGAGGAGACCAGCAAGCCGTGGAGGGTTGATTCCGCGGAGCAGTACGCGGCGGGGAGGATGGAGCCCGGCTCTGCGGCAGGGGGGTCTCAGCGGTGCGGGACCAAGAGGCCACGAGTGCGCAGTATGCGCTGTGTGGGCCCATCCACGTGATGCTCCGGACGGCTGCGACTGCTCCAGGACGCTGGGGAGAAGTGGGGCCGGAGACACGGGGGGCTGCTGGGGCGCTGGTACCGCTCTATGCCCTGACGCGGGTGGGGTTACACGGCTGTGTTCCCTGCGCTCTGCTGGTAGGACCTGGCACTTTCTGTGTGTGCTTCTACAGAATAGAGAACGCAACAGAAAGTACCTAACGATGCATTTATGCACCAGGTGACAGCAGGGAAGGCAGCGGGCTGGCCATGGGGGCCTGAGGCCAGATCCACATCTCACTTGCTCTGAGAAAAGAGGGGTACAGGGGGTCCTCACCTTTGTGAGAGCATGGACCACCCCAGCAAACTGTATGCATGATGTTTTGCATGAAAATTGTGGGGTCTCGGTGGACTCCCGAAGCCCATCCAGTGACACGCAGAGGAGCCCACAGACCCCGGGCCGAGGGTTGTTAGGAAGCAGGTTCCAGAACCCGACACCTGCATCCGGGCTCCACCACTTTCCAGCTGAGGGGTCTTGGGGGAGGAGCCTGCTGTTTGGGTTTCAGTTTCCTTGTCCGTAAAGTGGGGACGGCGAAGCTGGCGGGGAGAAGGGAAGGTTTGTGGCGATAAGGCATCCCTGCGCCGGGTTCAGCAGCGGCGCCCCAGCAAGAATGCTGCAGACGTCAGCTGCCGCGAGGAGGGGGTGCAGCTCTTCCGACTCCGACATCCCAGGGTCTGACATCCACGCAGAATTCCTCCCGGAACTCAGAGCCGGGTAACACGAGTCAGCCCGTGTCCTCTCCGTCAAGGTCAGGTTTCCTTTGCAGAGACATGGTTTTGGCGCTTGGGCTCGCTGGAAACCCAAGTCAGCTCGCACATGCGGAGCTGTCGCATGTGCCCGGCGCCGGCGTCATGGGCCCCCTGTGTGCAGAGAAGCTTCCAGGAGGACATCCGCTGCAGCCCAGAAACCCCAGGAGAGCCCCGCGTGGTCTCCGGCGGCCTGACTTGGGTTTTATAGCAATCAGCCTTCGGCCAAAAGATGGCGTGGAGCCTCCCTGGGAGTCTGCTTGCTGCCACTGGGAAAAGCCCGGATTCCCGTGGGGCTGGGAAGGGCGCACGTCCCTGGTGTCCTGGCTTGCTCCGCTCCGGCTTATCTCCTCTCAGGCCAGCACCAAGTAGTATTTGTAACTGTAAGAAAATGGGCGCACAAATCAGCTGCGTTCCTCCCTCCAATGCGAGGAAGGTGTTTCTCCTGATGGAGCAACCTGAAGGTTAAAAGGCTCCTGGCCAGACATCCAGCAGGATGGCTTTCAGTGGTGTGTGTGTGTGTGTGTGTGTGTGTGTGTGTGATGTTTGTGGTGTGTGTGCCGTGTGTGTGCATGTGGTGCGATATATGTGGTGGGTACGGTGTGTGTGTGTGTGGTGTGTGTTGTATATGGTGTGCGTGTGTGTTGTATAGTGTGTGTGTTGTATATAGTGTGTGTGTGTGTTGTACATAGTGTGTGTTGTGTGTTGTGTACGGTGTGTGTGTTGTATATGGTGTGTGTGTTGTATATGGGGCGTGTGTGTTATATATGGGGTGTGTGTGTTGTATAGTGTGTGTGTTTGTTGTATGTGGTGTGTGTGTGTGTATTGTATATAGTGTGTGTGTTGTGTGTTGTGTACAGTGTGCGTGTGTGTTGTATATGGGGTGTGTGTGTTGTATAGTGTGTGTGTTTGTTGTATGTGGTGTGTGTGTGTGTATTGTATATAGTGTGTGTGTTGTGTGTTGTGTACAGTGTGCGTGTGTGTTGTATATGGGGTGTGTGTGTTGTATAGTGTGTGTGTGTGTGTTGTATATGGTGTGTGTGGTGTGTGTTGTATATAGTTTGTGTATGTGTTATGTATGGGGGGTGTGTGTTGTATATGGGGTGTGTGTGTGTCGTATGGTGTGCGTGTGTGTTGTATATGGGGTGTGTGTGTGTGTGTGTGAAGCTGCCACTCAGGAGTGGCAGCTTCCCCGGCTCCCCAGCTACCCCCTGTGCCTTGAGCGCCTCCATTCGAGAGTGCGCTGGGTCTGAAAAGGGGTCCCATCCATTCCAGCTGTCCTGTTGTTGAAAGGTCCATCCCCCTCCACCAACAGGTCCTATGGCGATTGTCATCTATGCTGTAACGTCAAGAGCAGCAGGTGATCTCAGTTGAGGGCTCCTTGGGCTCAGAGTTGCGATGAATCCTCAAAGCACCTTCTGAGTCAGGGTCCATTTATGTCCATATTACAGAGAAGGAAACTGAGGCTTAAGGAACATAAGTCCCCATTAGTGAGTGCTGGAGCCAGGAGGAATTGAACCCAGGCGGCAGCCGTAGCCCTCCCCACTGTTACACAACATTCCCTTGATACAGAGATGAGACCCTTTTCTTCATTCTTCACTTGACAAAAGGGGCTCATAAACTGACTAGGACACGCAGCAAAAAATGACATGGACCCAAGTCTAACCATGAGCAAACTCCAGCCAAATCCCGGTGGAGGCACATTTTGCAAAACACCTGACCAATATTCCTCAAAGCTGTCAAGGTCATCAGAAACAAGGGAAGTTTGAGAAACCGTCCCAGCCAAGAGCATCCTAAGGGGACATGATAACTAACTGTCATGTGATCCTGGATGGGATCCTGGAGCAGAAAAAGAACATTATGTGAAAACTAAGGAAATCTGAATAAAGTATGGACTAAGGTTAATAACAGTGTAATAATAACATACCAATATTGGTTCATTAATTGTAGCAAACGTACGAAACTATTGAAAAATTTTAATGCTAGGGAAATGGGGTGTTAGTATAGGAAACTGTACTATCTTCTTGATTTTTCTATAATCCTAAAACTAAGAAATAGTCTGTTAAAAAGAATAAGATGACTGATTGGCTGGAAGGATGGATGAATGGACAGGAGGAGGACAGGATGGAAGGATGGATAGATGGATGGATAACACGATGGATGGGTGGACTGGTGGGTGGATGGGTAGTTGGATGGATGGGAGGATCGATTGGAGAATGACTGGGTGGATGGACAGATGGATGGATGGATGATAGGATGGATGGGTGGACTGGTGGGCGGATGGGTAGTTGGATGGATGGGAGGAGGACAGGCTGGATGGATGGACAGATGGATGGATGGATGATAGGCTGGATGGGTGGACTGGTGGGCGGATGGATGGGAGGAGGACAGGCTGGATGGATGGGAGGATCGATTGGAGAATGACTGGGTGGATGGACAGATGGATGGATGGATGATAGGATGGATGGGTGGACTGGTGGGCGGATGGATGGGAGGAGGACAGGCTGGATGGATGGACAGATGGGTGGATGGATGATAGGATGGATGGGTGGACTGGTGGGCGGATGGATGGGAGGAGGACAGGCTGGATGGATGGGAGGATCGATTGGAGAATGACTGGGTGGATGGGCAGATGGATGGATGGATGATAGGATGGATGGGTGGACTGGTCGGCGGACGGATGGTTGACAGGAGAGATGGTAGATGGAAGGAAAGAAGAGAGGATGGAAGTTAAAGTGATAAAGCAAGAGTCACAGAATATTGACAATTCCAGAATCTCAGTGATGCACATATGGGTTTTCACGATGGGTGACTCCTGTATGTTTAGAATTTCTTCTACTTCGATGTCGAGAGGATAAAAATGATCAGAGGCAAAGGGATGTATGCAAGTCTCACCATTTGTTTTCTTTATTCCTTTGCACTTTGCACTACTTTGCTGGTAACGAGGATGAAGGTGGCCACATATTAAATATTTAAATGAATATTTAATAGTCACGAAACCTTGTCACTCTGCCACTGCCCGAACACGGTGCCTCTGGAATTATGCAGCGTGATCCCCTTTTACTTCCAAAGTGGATCCAAATTTTGATAGGTCAGGCATCAAAGTCTAAGACGACCACCAGGGTAATTGGGGATTAAAGAATGGAGACAGGGGCCCTGGTTAATCAGTGTTCAGTCCTCACAGCACAGAGTCAGGCCATTGGGTGGAATCAGGACAGGTGTGACCCTGAGCTTTCGGCTAGGCACAGGCTAGTCACCTCCCCTTTCACACAAGGAGGAGAATCTCACACCCAGGGCTAAAGACTCTTGTCAGCGCCTCGGAAATGTGTGACCAAGAGGGAAATGCGCATCTGGTGACAGGCGGAGGGCACTGGGCTTGCTGCTGCTACCGGGGGCGGCCCCTCCTCTGGCTGATTGAGGATGGGATGCACAAACAACCCCAAATGCTTCCAATCTGGTCCTTGAGGAGAAAGGATATTTGTGGTAATGGAGAAATTTGCCACCCAGCGCTGTTGCTTTGGTGTCGTGTTTCTGTGGTCGCAAGTTATTCATCCCAAATTGGTCTCTGCTAGGAAACGAGAAAAATATTCCATACTATAAAATGAGATTTGAAGTGATCATCCATCCCGAGGTTGACATTTGGGGGAATGGAAGGGAAAAAGAAAGAAAGAAAGAAAGAAAGAAGAAGAAAAAATGTTTGAAGAAACCCACCCACCTTTGCAAGGTGTTGCTTGTGTTCCGACACAAGGCCTTCTTTTCCTGGAGCCGGGATGATCTTCCTGTCCCACCTTGGAAGGTCTCCAGTCTTCCCTACTGTGGATGCTGGGGCACAGTCTCAAAAGGCTAAGGGCTAGGGTACACCCAAATGTGGACCCCAATTCAGACTGCCGTCAACACACTGTAGAGTCCCTGTAAGATGGCAGAACTCCCAAGACCTGTCCTCCCGGACCTCCGGTTTCCATTTTAAAGAAAGATGTTTCTCCGGCAACCTCTGCTCCGGGCCCTGGAAAATCTAGATGCACGTGGTCGCAGTCTGCCCTCCGGAAGTGCGGCCCGTGGGGTATGTGGCTGAGCTCCCCTGTCCACACCTGCCTGGGCTCTCCATCTGCAGGACGGGCGGCTGGCCCAGCCATCTCCGACTTGGCGAGCTGTAACCCCTTGGGACCCACTCGGCCCCAGCTGGTCCCAGCGCAGGCCACCTGGAGGTGCTCAGACTGGGGTCCAGTCTGGGTCCCGTGTGACCCGCCGATCTGGCTTGGATCTAGCTAAGCCTCCGCAGCTTCGCGTACAAAACGGCCATGTGGTAACGCTGACCGCGGGGATGTTGTGCGGCACGACCGAGCTGACCCACCGCGAAGCGCTTAACGTGGCGCCGGACCACAGTGCTTGCTCGGCTTCATACAAACCCCATGAGCAGGAAGCAGACGCAGTTCTGGAAGGGTCTGATCTCGCTTCCCAGACCCCAGGCCTGGCCCGCCTACAGCTGACCCGGAAGGAACTGTGTCCACAGTTGGGGGCCTGGGCTCTCCGCTTCCTGGAGGAGTGATGGGGGGCGGAGCCACCCCGTCTGGCCCGGAAACCCATTGGTTAGCCCACGGCTGCTCCAGACTTCCCCCACGTTGGGACAGGTGCGGGGCAGGGAGGAACCACGCACACGGCTTGTCCTGAGCAGGCCCTTCCCAGGCCCCGCCCCATTCCGCCGGTCGCTTGATGAGACTTGGGAGGGGCCCTCATTGCTTTTCCCATCGGTTCAGTCACTCATTCATTCCAACTGTCCTTCATTCGTTCGGCAAACATGCCGTGCTATCTCCTCTGGTCCGGCTTTGTTCCGACATGGCACGGATGGAAATACTTCTGCATCCTCAAAGCCCAGACCAACCAGTGCCTGGCCCCGGTGGGAATATATTTTTGAGGGATGGTAGATGCCAGATGGATGGACAAGTGGATGGATGCATGCATGTATGCGTGGATAGATCGATGGATGGACGGATGGACAGACGGGTGGATGAGTGCGTGGGTAGATGGGTCTCCTTCACCCACCAGGAATGTAATCTTTGCTGCGTCCACAAAAACCCAAGTGACAGTCTCTGTCTATTTCACCTTTTCTTTCTGGAAAAATGTGGACAGG
>CM052803.1:47271357-47309888 GCA_028533885.1 Nasua narica | reverse complement strand
AAAGCTCCGTGATAGAGAATCCCTCCCATCGTGACCAGCCTGGACTCCGGTGGGCGTATTGGGCAGGCCACCGCCTTGCTGAATGTTGACTCGAGCCCTGAGGACACGTTTGTTTTGAGCACAGCTGCAGAGCAGCGCACCCCACATCCCCTCCTGTTCATTCCTGGAGCAGAGACCCAGTGACATGGAAGGCGCAGGAAAACAGAGAAAGAGACAGAGGGCCAGAGGACGGTGCTCAGCTGAAGGGCCCTTCATCATCAAGAAGGAAACAGGGCAAAGACAAGGAGAGAGCAGGAGGCACCTCAGGCGGGGAGAGTGGGATCCTACCCAAACCCACTTTATTTTATTGTTTGAGGAATATTCCAGGAATCTGGTTAACAGGCCTGACACCTAGGGCTTGGATATATACAAAAGCAAATGGTCTTAAAATGAACAGAAAGAGGGAATGCCGCTTAGCTCGAGCCTAGGCCTCGCGTAGCTGAGTTCTGTGCTTGCTGAGAACGTTTTAGGCATAAGTATCGGACACCGTGTGGACCGTGTGCGGTGGGTGTGTTGGGGCCACAGTTGTCCCCTTCCTCCTGGGCATAAGGCTGGGCGGCGTCTTCTAGACTCCCTTGCAGTTAGATGGGGTTGATGGCATAGGAGCCGAAGTAATGCGTTCCCCTTCCACACTTGCCTTATCAGCACCTGCATGTGCCACCCTTCTGTCCAGGGACCCGAAGGGTGCACGGCCACGGATGCCGTCAGCCCCATCCCTGAGCACTGGCATGGAGGAAAGCACCATGCAGATGCAGTGAGGAAGAACTAGATCATATCGGCTGAAGGCCCTGAGACCTTCGGGTTACGAGCTATTACGCTGGTTTGGCTCTGACTAATACAGGCAGCCAGGGGCTTTCATTCGAAGGGGTCCAGTTGTGGAAGCAGCCAAACACCAGGAAAGGCAGAATGAGCGCATCAGAGGCCCTGCGCCTAGGAGTTCATGGAGTCCCTCTCTGGAATGTTCCATCAATGTGGCTCTGCTCAATACTTTCAGATTCTGTTTCTGTCAGTTCAAAGGTTCAGATTCCCAAGAAAAAGATTTCTATTGGCTCCGCCAGAGTCAGCTGACCTGCCCCGGACCCCCAGTTATGGGGCTTCCCAGGCCAACGGGCCTGCTGGGGCCCAGACCTGGGTCCCGGGGGCTTTTCTTCGGAAAGGGGGATTGTAAACCATCAGCCACCTTAAGAGGTGTCTGTCCCCCACAGCTTCAGCTGGGGATGAAAGGATGTTCAACTGAATCTTTTTCTTCTCCCCAAAGCTATTCTTCCTTCTGTGCTCTTTCTCCGTCTCCCGAGATTTTATCACCACCTAACCTGCCAGGGAGGCAGAGCGCTTGGAGCCCACCTCACCCCTCCCCCTCAGTCCCTGCAGCCGACTGGTCACCAAGAACAACTACCCAAACGCCTGCCCGATTCATGGCATCTCAAAGGTCCCCGGCACTCAGCAGTGCCCTCCTAACTGGTCTCTTCCTCCTCTGCCTCCTTGAGCCCATCTTCAACCATGACCAACAGCAAGAGTGTAGCCCCCATTACCCCAGGAACCTCTTCCATCAGGACGGGAGAACACGCGATCAGAATAGAGGCCATCAGTATGAGCTTCTCATACTGGATGGTCATGAATTGGGGGGAGGGGGGGATGGCAGGGAAACGATTCAACCCTCCACACACCCTTCCTATCACAGTTGCTGTTTATGATTATCCCATGTCTGTGTCGGGTGACGGTCACCTCCCTGAGAGTGAGGCCACCTTCGTTCTGGACCATCAGCCACTTGCACGGAGCTCCTCGGGCAAAAGCTCCAAGCGAATGTCCATTAACTAAGTGAGAACGTTCTTCTCCATCCGTGTTTTAAGCCCTTCTAATTCTGGCTTCGCTGAACTCGATATCCTGCCCGTTTGCTTGAATGAGTTCTCGCATCCGAAGGAGTCCTCCAGGAACCAAGAGCAAAGAGAAAAAACCCGGTGGCTTTAATCGCCATCCGGCTTCCTTTCGTTCCAGAAACTCTCCAAGCCAACAGCCAAATGATTAAGTCAGTCTCAGGAACTCCAAGGCTCTGCCACGGAGGAGCTTGATGGGAGAGATCAGATCTGCACTATTGGTGTGGGCGGAGGGCTGTGAACGTTTTCCAGGAAGCAGATGGAAGGCAGAAGTTGGGGGACTTTTTATGAGCGTTTGCTCCAGCTGTTGGTGGGTGATTTGGTTCCTGGAGCAGCTGGAACCAGGCAGCTTGGTCTCCGAATTCCAACCTGCTTGGTGACCTCCCAAGAAATGGCAGGGCCTGTACATTGCGTAATCCCTGCCCACGGTCCCCGCGACCGCTGGCAAGCCCATGAGGGTGAATATCGGGCTCGCTGACCTGTGGAGCCACCTGCGTTCCGGGGGACCCCGAGGGCCATGGGTTCTTTCTGGGGGTCTGCGGGAGATGACTAACGGGGAATCGCCAACCAGGCCTCTCTGTCCCACTCTGGCCCGTCCCTAGGCCCCTAGGCCCGTCTCCTAGACACTCGCAAGGCTGAGCAGCCCTGAGAGAAGCAGCCCTGTGAGTCTGCACCGTGCTGTCCTCTGTGCGGAAACGGGGAGGCTTCTGCCTCTGGCCTCCTGTGTCCTCCGGGGACCCGGGTTCCATCCATCTTGTTGGGACCCCTGAGTATGGTCTCTGTCTCCTGGTTGCTAGGTAAAGAGAGAAAGTGTCAGGAAGGCAATTTCCTTGGAAGAAATGCAGACACTGTGTGATTATTTGCACTCATGTCCTGAAGGGGTGAATGTGGTCTCCTGGCCTCCTCTAGCTTCAAGGGAGGCCACAGATGGGTGCCCGGGGGCCTGAACAAAACCCAGGGGCTTTCCTGAAACCAAGGGAACGATGTGTGTCAATTACACCCCAATCAAAGAAACAAACTAGGGCTTTATTAATAAAGGAAGCGAGGGAGACCGATGGAGGGGGCCGGTTAGCATGGTCTGCGGCAGGGGTGCCTCCGGCAGAGGCCACGTGGGGGGCGTACACAGGGCAGCTGCGGCGTCCCTGAGGACTGCCGCGGTCAGCGCACACTACGGCCTTCCTCAACTCACCTCTCTCTGGTTCGGGGAAGCAGAGAGGACATCGGCGTGCTATGCCCTGTTGGGAGTTGCCCAAAAATCCCTAAGTTTAGGTTGGAGCAAGTGATCTCATACGCTGTTGGAGGGTTATAGTTTACAACAAGCTATATGATTTGGAGAATCATATCAAAATTTTAAATGTTCAAAGTATTTGATCTAACAGTTAAATTTCCTAAGAATTTCTTCTACTGCTGTATTCATGTAACAGTCGAAGATGTATGTTAAAAATGCTCACTGCAGCGTCATTTGTTATAGTAAGACTATATATTACCCTATGTGTCCATCAGTAGGGGGCTGGTTTAATACTTATGCCACAGGACGCCTGGGGGGCTCAGTCAGTGAAGTGTGTTCCTTCAACTTAGGTCATGATCCCAGGGTCCTGGGATTGAGCCCCACATCTGGCTCCCTGCTCAGCCAGGAGTCTGCTTCTCCCTCTCCCTCTGCTTCTTCTCCTGCTCGTGCCCTCTCTCTCTCTCTCTCTCTCTCTCTCTCAAATAAATATTTTTTTAAATTTTTAATAAATAGTGCCACATCCATAGAGTAAAATACTATGCAGCCATCAAAAAGAGTAAAGCATATCTGTATGTACTGACATAGAACAATCTGAGATATCTGTATACATTTTTATTTTTATTTTAATATATATTTGTATATTACTATGTATATTTAACATACATATATAACTATATATTATATATTTAATACAGAAATATATGATGTATATTATTTACATACTATTATATATTAATATATTTAATATGTATTTTTGTATTTTAATGTTATGCTTATATATTACAATATATTACAATATATTTAATATACACATAAATTTAATATACACGTGTGTATATATTACATATAGTCATATACATACATGTATTAGAGATATAAATTAAAAAGCCAGGCAGAGAGGAGAGTAAACGGTGTGTTTCTGTGTATGTGGTCAGGTTTCAGGGGAGAGGCAAGCGTATAGGGTGGGTGCTTGCGTCTGTGTGACCCGTCATAACTTTGCACCAGGCCGTGGCAGTGCTGGTGGGCTCCAGGCGGAGATGCAGAATCCGGAGGAGGAGGAAGAGTTTCTTCTATCTGCTCCTCTTTGTACACGCTGATCTTTGTAACCTTGTGCGCAAATCACCTCATCAAACTTAAAAAGCCAAGCTGATATATGAATAGGTCGGTAGTGGGGTTTAAAACTTCTCAAGGGCAAAAACCTTCTGTTTTGGTGGCCCCCTCTCTGCTGGGGTGACCTGAACCATCGCCTACAGGTTCCCCAGCAGAGCTGATCCGTGGCCTGGCCATCGTCCCCACTGCCGGGACGGATGCTCAGATCTGGAAACCATCGAAGCGGCTCTACTGTTTATGAAACCCAAAAGCGGCCGCCGCCTGACAGAAACTTCGCAGGTCCCTGGGCAGGCTTCCGTCCCTACAGTGGGTTCAGGGCAGTGTTTACGGGGTCTCATTAGAGCTGCTCTGTCCCGAAAATAAATATTCCAAAGACTTTTTAGAACACAAAACACTCTCCATCCAGTGGTTCCACATGTTACAAACCAGCAGCATCAACGACAAAAACAAACGAGAAAACAAAGCGACAGGAATAAACCCCTAAAGCTGGTGTGTTTGAGATAACATGGGCCAAGTTGCCCGTGGGACTTGTTTTTAAACCGTAGATGGTGTTTTCTGTTTTCTTCTTTTCCATCATCTGTAGTTTTTCATTTTCCCGGAGTGAACAGACAGCAAGGAAGGGTAGCATGTAAAGCAGGGAAATACACTTTTCCCCAGCTGTGCTGAAACGTAACTCAGAGTGCACAGCTCACACTATTGAAGTGAGCAGCTCCGTGATTTTCAGTCTCCTCGGTGATGCATGCAGCAATCGCCGCGCTCAGGTGTGGAATGTTTTCTTGACCCCAGAAGGAAGTCTCGTGTGCTTGCAGGCCCTTCCCGTTTCCCCGTGGCCCTGGGCGCCCACGAGTGTGCTTCCTGCATCTGGGCTTCTGCCTCTTGGGGACATTTCATGTCGAGGGAATCACACTCAGTGGTCCTTTATGTCTGGCTTCTTTCACTTAGCAAAATGCTTTCAAGGTCTACACTGTTGTGTGCGGCCGCCTCTTGTTCCTTTTCACCCGCCGCGTAATACTCCACCGAGTGGCCCATTCCGCTGACTTTTTTAGACCTCGGAATTTGCACAGCAGCCTTGAAAATAGCAACCATAATGTATCTTCCCAGCACCTGACTCTTCCCTAGATTCTCAGTCTGCTTGTCGGGGTCACCACCCAGGACCTCCCCACCAGTTCTCCCCTCAGTCTGAGCTTTCCGGATGTGGCAGCTCCCATTTCACCTTTGGCCGTGGCTTCAAGTCCAGGCAAGTTAAAGGACCATATGGGAAAGGAATTTCATGTGGGGGAAGCAATATTAATAATAATGATCAGACATTCAGGGTCCATTGAACCTGCCCCCCTGTGCTGCAGCTGTCAGCCTTTGGGAGGGAAACAGGATGAGGGACACGGGACGAGGGGTCAGTGAAACAGCTGCAGCCAAGAGAAAACAAGGTGGTCAGGTGAGGGCGCAACCTGGGGAGATGCGTGCCACCTCCCTCAGGAAGCCTTTCCTGATTGTCCTTGCCCATGGTGATCTGGGGAAAGGGAGGGAGGACAGTGACTGAGACTCAAATATTGACTGAGTCCTCTGCGTGCCATGGGCAATTTACTTCCCTTCTCTGTACCCCAGTTTCCCTACTCGTCGTCCACATCACTTTTCCAGAGATGACCACAGCTGTATCCACCCATCCGTCACGCGCACCTACAGCAGGCGGGGGGTGGGGGGCTGGGGTCCAGGTGCCCTCTCTCCGAGTCTGGGCGGGCCTGTGGCTCACCGGTAGCCATGGGGACACAGTGGAGGCTACTCAGAGGGAGCACTGCCGCTTCTACCTTCTCCGGAACATTCGTGCAGGGGGCACTGGACCACCATGCTGTGAGGAAGCCCAAGCCGTGCGAGGAGCATGTGAGACTTGGGGTGATCCCAGCCCAGGCGGGAGCCTTTAGCCAATTCGACCTGCCCTAACCCTCCCCAGCCCCAGACCTCCTCAGCCGGAGCCCCAGCTAGAGCGGAGCCCAGACAAGACATCTGCGCTGAGCTCTGCCCAAATTCCTGACCCACAGAGGCCACGAGCCTGGTAAATTCGGTGTTTCAGGCCACTGGGTATGGGGGGTGCAGATTTGTTCCATGTAAGAGCCACTGCAAGAGGATGGCCAGGGGCCAAACCACGGACTTTGGTGGAAGAGTGTGATCAAGGAGGAGTCACCAAGTCTCAGCCCTCCTTCCCCTTCTTCACTCCTATGCTCTCTGTTCTCCAAGTAACCGCCCTGAGCTCAAGACTCCCCAACGGGAATGAAAATTCTATCAAAACATCAAGTGAATTATGGGCATCTTAAAGGCGAGAACCATGCCTGGCTCGTCTCTGTAGGACAGACCTGGGTCGCACCTAGAAGGCAGAGACCTGACTGGACTCATCTCTGCAACCCCAGTGCCCCGCACATAGTAGGTATTCAATTAATTCTAGTCTGCGCCTTGGACATAAACTGTGATAATTTCTCTTAAAGAGCTTTGAACTTTTTCCCTCTTCATTGGATTTTTTTCCTAAAATTCTTTACTTTTTAAAGGCTAATGTGGTAATACAAGCCAACCCTGGACTATCTGTTTAATCTTCTTTCCCCTAAATATTAGCTCAGTGGGAAAAGGAGCCTAACCTCTCTGTATATTTTTCTCTGTGTATACTTTTGGCCAGAAGGCTGGAAAACCCAGGACTAAAGCAAGATGGTTTGAGATTCCGGGAAAAGATGGAGAGAAACCTCCTGCCAAGGAAGGAAGAGGGGTGCTGGGGGTGGGGCAGGGCAAGGACAGATGTGACACATCTCCTCTGGAAGGGCTCTGTCTGAGGATTTGCCTGTCTTACACGTGAGTGATTCTCGGTGACAGGCGTGTGCACCTCCATGACCCCGAGGGGAGGACGGTTTGCAGCTGGGGCCGCCGCTCGGACCGACCCGGGCCAGGCTGGGGGCACAGACCCCTTTGCTCTGCATCTCTTCTCCAAAGACATGCAGGGCGGAAACTGCGTTGACGGCTGCGTGGTCTGACCGATTTACTAAAGGCCAGTGAATGTTACGCTCAAACTGGGTGGACTTCATGGTACGCAAATCCGACTTCAATAAGGCTGTTTAAAAAAATTATGTCATTGGAAAAATTATATCAACAGATACGCACATACATATATGTACATGTGGATATGTAAACTCACGTGTGTACACAGGCACATATCTGTGTCTACATGTGTACGCCCTTGTGTGTTGTGCGTACATGCGTGTACATATCTACCAACACATATCACACACATATATGCATGCATACACATACATGTATGTGTGCGCGTATAATTTAATGTGTAAAGAAGCAAGCCCTTTCTCATGGGACGAGTCCCAGATTGAGAGGCAGGAGGCCTGACCTCGCCCCGGCCCCGCCATTCACGTGCAGAGTGGCCCTGCGCAGGACGCTGGCTCTCCCGGGACCACGTCCGTCAGTCTCTCCCTCTTCTCCCTACGACTGCTTCTCGCCCTGCAGCCGGAGCGACCCTTTGAAAACATCAGTTCTCTGGGCAAACCCTCCAACAGTTTCCCGTGTCGGTCAGAGTAGAAGCGGCAGTTCTCATGATGACCGTCCTTACAAGGCCCTGGAGTAGCCCTAGCCAGTAGATGGAATGTTCTAGATCTGTGCCATTCACGACGGTAGCCACCTGCTACCGTTCCTGAGCGCTAAATGCTCAACGGGTGCCGGTGCCTGGCGAGCAGCTCAAAAGGCGTCTCCTACGGCCGAGGAGTCAATTTCATCGTAATTAGTGCAAACGTATGTGTAAGGAGCCGCGCATGAGATAGTGACTTCTGTCGTCCCCCGGCCCCTCCCCAGCCTGGATCACTTCAGGCTCATTCCCCGACTTTTCCCTCATTCTCTCCGTTCCGGCCACATTGGACTCCTCACTGCTCTGCCACCTCTTCTGCCCCAGGGCCTTTGCACCAGCAGTTCCCTCTGTGCCGCGTCCTTATTAATTATGTTTCTCGATCACTGTCTGGAAGGTCGGCCCCGCGGAAACAGGAACCCCTGCCCATTCTGTACATTCATGCTTCTCAAGCTTTGAGGATCATGCTCGGCACGTAGCAGATGTTCAACAAATATTTGTTGAATAAAAAAAAAAAAAACTACAAAGACTCCCGCTCTGGAGTCTGGAGAAGGATGGTCAGACCCTTCAGTGTGCCACATGCCGCCTGTCCTGGGTCTTTCTAGATGCCCTGTCCCGTGTCCGAGCAGATGGAGGCTTTGGTCTAGAGAGCAAGCCACCCATTCCCAGGCATCCTGGCTTTGCGTGGCTCACAAAGATGCTTGTGCCTTTAACCCGGCCGTGGTAGGCTGGCGGTTGGGAGGAGCTCGGCCCCGGAGAGTCCCCGCCAGCCCCCTCTCCCCAGCCTTTCCCGGACGCTGCTGCCTTCTGCGTCGAATGGAGAGCTAGGAATGGTGAACTCGTGCAGCATACAATCTATCACTCATGCACCCCCTACCCGCCTTCCTCGCATCTGGGGGAGAGGCTGCCTCCTGAGAGAGAAGCCAAGGCTTCGGGTTCCCACAAACACACGCAGCAAAGGGCAACAAGAGGTTATGTCCCCTCCCAAACTGACCCCTGTCGCACGAACGTCCCAGTCTGTACGTTGGGTCCAGCTTCTCCCCTGAAGTAATTCACCCCCTCGGAAACTCTAGGAACCTGGATGCTCCCAACATATGGACGTTTGTCCCCTCGAGAAATTTTGTCCAGCCTCCCTTTGTCCCAGAGCTCTTTGTCCCTGTAACAGCACCCAGATCTCCCAACGTCTCGGGAAGGCCGTTTGCATCCTGGCTGATGGAGGCCCTCACCCCAGCTCCCTGCAGCCCGAGCGCGGTGCACAAAGGCAAGGCTGCTGGGCGCGCTTACTCCAGCGGAGCTTCCCTCTCGTGGCCAAACCAAACCTTTAAATGGTAGAGAGGCATTTAGATTTCTCTTCTGCCCAGCTGACAGCAGGTTTACGGTTTATAATCTGGCCTTTGTAAAGGCAGTTGTCAGCCTGGATATTTCATTTTAAGCTCGACCACCCACGCAGAGGGACAGGCAGGAAGCGGCCCTTCATTTGCACCAACAGTCAACTTGGAGGTTGGCTGCGGAATCACAGAATTCAGTCGCAAAGGGGGACTTTTTTGGCATTATCTACTTCGCATCTCCCGGCGAAAGCAGCCCTTGTTTATAAGAAGCAATTCCTGAATGCTAAATTTGGAAATTCTACGTATTCCTCTAATCCGCTGGCCCCGAGCAGGACCGGGCCCCCTCTAAGAAGATTCTCCACTGCCCCAGAGTCCCTTGGGTCTCCAGCTGAACCTCCCGGTGTGACAGGGGAGGCCCGAGCGCAGCAGGCTGGGCAGCCGGGGGCCCACTCAACCTAAGCGCTTCTCCTGTGGGCCAAGGAGGCGTTCCCTGGCTGGCGGTGGGTTTATTTTTAAGTGCTGTGTACCAGTGTATGTAACACGGCTCCCGCCGGGCTGGCCCAGCCTGAGCTTTGGCAGCATCTCCGGACTCTGGTCCGTAGGAGTGGACACAGGAGGAGGGGGAGGCCGGTGCAAAGGCTGCATTAATTGATACGGAATCTCAGTAGCTCGAGCTGGCATGATAGTACGGAAGGAATGCAATATAATAAGTCACACTCACATTTTATCTGCATTGCTTAGAGACATTTTCAAGGGAGGAAATAACACCGTTTCGGGCGACAGATGAAGGAGACAGAGTCAGCGATGGTTCATTTACAGAGCTCGCTCCCCCTCCCATACCTTCCACCTGAGCTAGAACGCTGGAATTCGGCTCTGAACTCTCCTGCCGCCCACCCTCCCGCTGCCAGGCCCTTCTGCATCAGAGCTCACACCTCTGTGGTCTAAGATGTGTACACATGACCTCCTTCAGGGGATCCGGGGTGAGCTGGCTGGTGGGGACACCGATGCGTAAAAGCAAGGCGCTTCCGCACTGTGTCTTCATGTCTCCTCCTGCTCTGCATCTGGGGTGACTGTCCTTGCCACCCACAAGGACAGTCACCCCTGACTGTTTTACAGCGGGTGTTTTTACACCCCTGAGAAGGTCCAAGGGCTCCTGGACCTTCTCAGAGACACAGGAGGAAGAAATTGGTCACATGTTTGGAGCATAGACTACATGCCAGTGACTTACTCCTGTGGAGTCACTTTATCCTGGTTCAGGTTGGGCGTCTCAGCAGAACCTGAGGCAAGGATTCATACACAAGTAGATGATCTGGGAGGCAATCCGAAAACACCAGTAGGAGGACATGAGGCAGGGAAGGGAAGGAGGCTGCCATGGCCCTTGTCAAAAAAGTTACGTAGCGGGGGGGGTAGGGGGCTGCAGAGTAATCCCTCTGGGGAGTTCCATGGAGCGATGTAGAACATGCGTCCCAGAGCTTCCCATGCTGAGGGTCCTGGCACCTGGGGGGTTGCCCATCAACTCACTGGCTCCCATCATCAATGGCTGAGGGATGCTCCCACGTGGCCTATGGGACACACGGGCAGAACTGGCTCTGAGAGCCGGGCAAAGCCCTCGGGCAAAGAAACACAGTGCAGGCAGTCGGGACACTGGCATTTGCTTGAATAGTGAGGGTGAGGGGTATGAATGGGCACAGAGAACCTGAGGCCACTTAAGTAGAGAGGAATGGCGACAGACCCAAACCCAGGTGGCCTTACACGTTCTTACCCCTCACCCCACTGCCTCGCTTATCAAACACAAAACCTGGTTCGTTTGGCCTAGAGCCCTCTCTCCAAACCATGCTTTGGTTTCTATTCATGCATTATCAATTCAAATGAATGTCCATGAAAGCGTCCTGGTTTCTTACAAGAGACACGTATTTTGTTTGGAGAGATTTCTCATATGCTACATTGCAAATACTCCAACCCCAAAGGCTAATCATGTTACCCTTAAAGTGGCTATAACCAAATTCCACTGGGAATATCCAAGCTATACCCAATTTCACTAGAAGTCTGTGCCAAAACATATTTTACCCTCTAAAAATTAAGACTTTGGTATAAAAGAGATCTGCGGAGACTAGTTTTTACTGAATGACTCCATGGCTATTGGGTTGGGCTGAACACTTACTCATATAGATGTGCGTGGAGTAGCTCCAGATCTCTTAAAATATTCATGACTTAAGGCAATTTCTTCTTTCAGAGTAGATGACCTGACCTAGAATTGAGAGAGAATCAACCAATGTCAGCAATAAAGATATTACAAATCTAGGGGTCCCTGAGGGATGGATACAAAAATGGTTCAAACTCATTTATCCAGGGAAATAGGGTAGTGTTACACTACTGTTTGTTTTTACAGCGGGATTATTTTACATTTTTCAAACGACATAACATTTCTTTTATCCAGAGGATCAGTTTAGCTCATAGAAGAACTTACCCTCACCCTTCTTTGATACTAAAAAGCTCCAAAGGGCTGTCTGCATATTCAAAGTCATACAGACCCACACGCTGATTTTGCCAGTGTCGCGTAGAGTTGACTTGGGACCCCATACGTATTTATATAGTGGTTTCCCAGATTCTTCATTTAACAACAGTTCTTCCTGTGAAGCCTTCTGTAGAACTTCAGTATGTGAAGCAGATGAATATGAAGCCGTTTTGATAGAAATCGGGTAAGGAGTTCTGGTTGGAACTTCTATTTTTCCTCTCCCCAGCATAGTGTTTGCTCATGTACCTCCATGCAACCCCAAGTACTGAATAAACCAGCATGAAAACCACTAATCGAGACCAAATTCTACATCTGGCCCATGAGAAAAGTAAGACTAAGAGATGTTAGGTCATTTGGGTAACATAACAAAGCAAGTCTGCAGACTAACCCAAATCAGAATCCAATTCTCTTAACTCTAGGCTGCCCTCTGGAGCTGTAGGTAAACCAAGAATACTCAGCAGAAATTCCAGAAGGGCTATGCCTTAGCAGTCGGGCTAAAGGGACCCTAGAGGCAAAGCTACTCTAGACCTTCCCTAACGAAGATTAAAAACAAGTCTCAAAAGGATCAAGCTGACTTTCAAGTAACTTAACCTCCTGCCAAAATAAATTTCAACCCTCTTTAAAGGAAGACAACCAAATCCAACAACTCAATAACAAGCATTTGTAATGTTTGGCATCCAATCAAAAATTACTAGACATGTGAAAAGCAGTAAAATGTGACCTCTAACTGGAATAAAAATCAGTCAAAAGAAACAGAGCCAAAGAGTGACAGCAATGTTAGAATTAGCACGGAAGGACTTTAAGCTGCTTTCATAGATACGCTAAAGGATTTAAAGAAAAACGTGAACATAATGGAGAAAGAATTGGAAGGCATGAGAAAGAAGCAAATAGGAAATTTAGAGCGGAGAACACTATTTGTAAGATGAGATTTCCACTGGGTGGGCTTTATAGAGACTGCCTGCTGCAGGAGAAGAGGTCGACAAACCTGAGGGCATAGCAGGGCAGACTATATAAGCCAAAACACTCCCCTGGGACAACATGAAACAGAATGATATGCATGTAATATGCATGTAATTGAAGTCCCAGAAGGAGACGATGGAAAGAGAGAGAAATTTTTTGAAGAAATAATGGCCAAAGTTTTTCCAAATTTGATGAAAACTATCAACCCACTCATCCAAGAAGATTGACAAAACTCAAGTAGGATAAACACAAAGAAAACCACACCAAGGCATGTCGTGATGAAATTGCTGAAAACCAGCGATAAAGTAGAAAGTTGAAAATCCAGAGGGAAGAAGATACATTGAGTTCAGAGGAACTAAACGTGAGGATCCTTGCAGACTTCTCATCAGGAGTCGGAGCCGTCATGGCTGCACGAAGCTGGTGAAGGAGGAAGGCAAACTAGATTAGGAAGCCATGGTTAAGCTTTGGATAGAAAGGCATGCCACCCTACAGTGATCTCTGCCAGCCAAGTGTGCCTCACGTGCTGCCTCTTTACTCATGAGATTCATCCCCCATGGTGGATCAGATCATTGTTCGTCATACGTTCATTTCCTCCTGAGCCCCAGCCTCCATGAGAGCTTGACTTTAATCTTGGCCACACGGCTCGCTCCGGCCGAGAGATTAAGAAGACATTACACTAGCAAAGGTGTGATACGTGCTCACACAGTTGGGTTTTCCTTCCTGCAGTCCTGTCTTTGACCATGAGTGGAACGTGTTCTAGCCAGAGCCTGGCACAGCTGAGCCCACCCTATATCGGCCCAGCCTAGTCCAATCTCAGCCAACCTCAGAGATGTGTGAGCAAGAAATAAATGCTCATTCTTACATGCTGTCATTCAGCATCCTTTCCTTGAAAACTCATTCTGAAATACGGTTGAGTGTTCATTCTGTCGTCCAGGTGTGTAACATAAAGCAAACTGCTTAGCCACTCTGGATCTCAGTTTTCCTCTTGTGTAAAACAGCGATGTCAGATTGAATCGGTGGGGGGGGGGGGGTTCCAGTACTTGCCTTCAATGTAAAAGCCGTCTTTCACTATTTTCCCATCCAAAGCATATTTGGGAAAGGTCTCCTTTCCATGAGAAAACTAACTTTGTTAAATTATAATTGGTTAATACATATTAGAAATTCAAATAAAGGCATATATGACTTGGAGTAAAATGGGCTCAAAGACATGAAATATTATCCCACTGAGGGATGTTTAGTTAGCACAGGGGGAAAAAAATCAAAAGCAGGGTGCAGTTTCCAAAGGAACTTGTCAAATAAAGAAATGAGCCCTAGGACCCCTCAAGACCATCTCCCAAGGGGCAATGTCAGAGATTTTCTCCAACATTTATGTCTACAAGCTTGGCGCAGCCTAACCGTGTTTGGAGAGGGGTTCCTTACTGCTCCAGAAACAGGGAGCAGCTCTCAGCAGGAAGAAAAGCAGGACAAAGTGACCTCATCACTTCTTCTGGGTCTCACTCCCCTGAAACGTGGGCCAACCTCTGAGTCCATGAATTTGTATTTTCTTCACTGCCATTAGTTTGTTTTTAAAATATTGTCCTTTACTCTCTGAATTCTTGAGATTGTCATTTCTCTGCCCAACATTTGATTCACCGCTTCCAGTGGATCCCCCTGAAGGCAGAGCCTGAGACAAGGATTGAGATTGTTTGGGAGGGAGCCCAGGAAGCATAAGTCAGCTGGTGGGGAAGTAAGTCAGAGAAAGGGGACGAGACAATAAAAGTCCATCCTCTGATGAACCGGGCACAACACACTTCAGAGTTGCCCTACGGAAGGATGGGCAGTCTGGAGTAGTTACCCACCAGATCCCACCCCTCGCCAATCAAGGGTTCGTCCTGGACAGACTACGTTGTGGCATTTCTGGGCCGCCCTTCATGTGCGCCGACAGAGTTCCCCGAGTGCTGGAGAAAGCTGTCAGGGGGAGGTGAGAAGGGCTGCAGAGGGCCAAGGGGGAAGGTGCTCAGTGTACCCGGGAACAGCAGCAGGGCTGGGGGTGGACGGGGTGCTGAGCGAGCCAGACCCAATCGCTGCTCATAGGCATGACGTCACTGGCCTTCTTGCTAATTCTGTGCAACCAGCATTATGGTGAAAGTAAGAGGGAGAAGGTAAGGCCAAGAGGGGTGTGTACCTCGCCCAAAGTCACCTAACGTGGGACGGACGTAGCCTGGCTCCAGCCTCCTGTGCACCAGGCTTCTCCTCCTTCCTTTTGGCCATGACTCTGGAAGGTCTGTCAGCTCTGACCTCTGACCTCAGGCAGACCTCAGCCTCATTGAAAGCGCCACCTGCTCTCAGTGCTCTCTGAGCATGGGCGGGCGATCACACCCTTAATCCCAGAGCCGTGGAGAATTCGGGCTCCCTGCTGCCCGACCCCACGCTGCCCCTGTTCACAGAGGCCTTGCAGATGTGTGCGGTTAGAGGGTGGGGAGCGCCCGCCTCGGAAAACATAATTCTGCAAAGGGATGCCACAAGGACTTTGTCAGGAATACCAGCCTCATGTGACCGGTGCCCAGGGAGCAGGGAAGGCAACCCTCATGCCTCCTGGGACAAGGCTAAATCCTCCTCTGACCGCATTTAAGAAGAGGCTTTCAGGAAGAACAAAGGGTTAGCGGGCTGGACGACCAGCAAGATCCTGGCTTGGCTGGTGAGGGTAATTCCAGGACAGACCATGATTAAACTGCTTATGGTTTTGGCTTTGAACCCACAGAGCTCAAGGCAAAAGGAGAATGATCTAAGAGCCAGGCCCATGTGAAACCTTCAAAAAGGCACCCGAGGGATGTGGCAAAGCCCACCCGTCCCCCCAGCGGTCTGTCCTAACTGCCCCCAGGGGCCTCACAGCTGAGGGAGCAGGGAGGACCTGGGAGTCCATGAGACCCGAGTCCCAGTCACTGTTTTCCCAAGGCTTCAATAGCAAAGACCCCAAACTGAGAGAGAAGGGGAGGTGGGGAAAGAAGGCGTTTGAAAGAATAGAAATGTGTTCTCGCACAGTCTGGAGGCCACCAGTCCACGGTCCAGGGGTGAACAGGGCCGTGCTCCCTCCTTCCTGCCTCTCCCAGCCTCTGGTGTCGCCGGCCACTCTCGGTGGATGTCACTCGCGGACGCACGCCTCTCTGCCTCTGTCTGCACCCAACGTCCCTCTTCTCTCAAGGGGGCCAGTCATGGGGTCAGGGCCCACCCCAGTCCGGTATGACCTCACCGTAACTGAACTACATCTGCTGACACCCTATGTCCACACGAAGGGACACGCTAGTACCGGGGGTTAGGAGAGGAGCACATCTTTATGGAGGACACAGTCCAACGGAGTGCCGTCCTCCTGACTTCTCTAGACAGAGGTGACATGGCCGGCATCTAGGGCACCAGCGCAGGTCCGCCTAGACGTGTTCACGGCAATGTGACGTGCCCATGCCATCCGAGGTCCCCAGACTATCTTTGGGGAAGGACCAGATCTTTTTATTTCCGGTCCCTCATGGGTGAATCGGCAGCCCTACTGCCCAAGCCTAGGTACTCAGCGTCCACTGCCTGCAGCCCACTGCGTGTCATGTGCGACCGAAGAACCACTGAATGCCTCCGAAACTAAAGAGACACTCTATGTTAACTGACTGAATTTAAGTAAAATTTAGAAAGAACTGCCAAAAAAAGCAAAACAACAAAATGACCAAATGATCCGAATAGACCTCTCTGCAAAGAAGGTACACGAATGGCCGATCAGCACATGAGAAGACGTTCCACATCATCAGTCGTTAGGGAGACTGCCAACCAAATCCCAGTAAAGGCACTAACGCCGGATCCCCCCTAGAACGGCCGGAATCAAAAAGACAGATAGCAACAGGTGTTGGAGAAGACGGGGAGAAGTCAGAACCCCCACACACTGTCGGCGAGAATGCAAAACGGGGCGGCCACTCTGGAGAACAATCCGGAAGCTCTTTGAACGGTGAAACATCGCATTCCCATCTGACTCGGCAATCCTACCCTCAAGTCTACCTACCCAAGAGAAATGAAAACACATCTTTCACACAAGAACTTGTCCACAGATGTGCACAGCAGCATTATTTATGCCTTTTATGGCTTATATTTATAGCCCAGGATGGAAAAGGCCCAAATGTCCACCAATCAGTGGACGGACAGACTGAATGCCCCATGTCCACACCGTGGACTACCGCTCAGCCATAAAAAGGAATGCAGTACGGATACTTGCTACAGGGTAGACGAACTTTGAAAACACTATACGCTGAGTCCAGAATCAGTTCCACGGGCCACGTGTCGTAGGTTCCGTGTACAAGGACTGCAAAGACCAGGCAAACTCATGGAGACGGAAAACAGATTCGTGATGACGCGGGGGACGGAGGAAGGGGAAGAAGGGAAGGTGACCGTGCATGGGGACGAGGCTTCCTTTTTTGGATGAAAGAAATACTCTAAAACGAGTGGTGGTGACGGCTGCAGAATTCCGCAAATACGCTGAAAACCACTGAATTATACACTTTAAATGAACGAATCATTCGGTATGTGAACGATGCCTCAATAAAGATGTTCGCACAGACACGCGCACGTGGCAATCACGGTGGAAATGTTCATGGACCACTTTCCCTGTTCTTCCAGCAGACTGGAGAACTGGTCAGGAGAACTTAGTAACAAGTACAGAACACAGTCCCCGACTCAGACACGTCTGGACCCCAATTCCTCCTCCGTGTATGAGTCACATCAACGTACCTGGGCATCGTTGCTTCTCTGCCCTTCCCTTCTCCTCCTTTATAAAATAGGTGCTAACAGTGCCTAACTCCTACGGCTGCTGTGAGGGTCAAATGTGATCACGTGTGGGTATTGGCCACAGGGCCTTGACACGTGCTGGGGCTGCCTCAGCATCCCCAGGTGACTTCTGATGCTGCCAACTGCAGGCCAAGGACCACTCAGGACCCAAAGAGAAGTGCATCCTGAAGATTATCGCCTGGAAAGTCAGGAGTTGGGGTGGAGGGGATACCCCGGTCCTACGGTATTTGGGATGGGGTTGGAAGAAGCTCCAGTCCCTATGTTCTCCCCTGACACAGAGGGGGCTCCCACTCCCCAAATTAAAGAAGGTGAGAGAGATCCTTCTGAGGTTCAAGGACTTCCACGGAGAGAAATGACAAAAGACAGGGGCCGTTTCCCTCCCACTTCAAAAGGCCGCCTCTGAGTAGGGCCTGGTGCTACTAGGGTCTCCCACCCAACCCCCACCTCTGCTTGAAGGAAAAAAAAAAAACTCTTGGACAGGCTCCATCTCTAACTCACTTGCTGTGTCTGAGGCCCAGACACACGCTGTTTAGACAGCCTGTTTCGGTGGGTGGTCAGGCCAGGAGACCCGCGTGCAGAGTTTACAGAAGGTCCTGGCACAAATGAACTGTTGACGACCAATTGGAAGGGCTCAGTGAAATCACAACATGTAAAATATGAAAAGGGGGCCCTTTTCCGTGCGGGGGGGGTGGGGTGGGGGGGAGGCGGGATGGGGGGAAAGAGGAAAGAAAGGCCCATTTGGAAAGAATTCAAGCAGCCACAATAAGGCAACGCACAGAAGTCTGGCCGTCAGACACATGCGCCCTCCCTCCCCGCTCACACACACACACACACACACACACACACACACACACGGGCTTTTTTTTTTTTTTTCCAAGTTTCATAGATTTAAATAGTTTTTCTGCATCAAATACAAGAAACAGACCGACATTTTCTCATCCCCTGTTATGTGGCAGGCTAATATTTGGCTATTTACGCTCCATTGGAGACCATTTCTGGGAGAACACGGCCCCTTTCCAGGTTGGTGGCCGCCCGCCGGGCCACCCGCACCCACCTTGACCGCCGGGGCTCAGCGAGGTCTGAGCGAGGAGGGGCCGCCCCAGCACTGGTTTGGGCACAAAAGCCCGGCCCGGGCCCTGGAGTAGCTTCCATCCAGCCCGAGGACACACGCTGCAGCACCAAAGAGGAGGGAACGATCTCCTCATGGGCCTGAGCGCCGGGCACTGGTCCCCACGCACTGTGGCCACAGAATCCCGCAACCTGCCCCCAAGCAGCTTCGGATTCTGCTCCCCCCTCCCCACAAAGTCCCACCGTCATTCCCAGAAGCTCTATTGTTTTGCAGGGTTTGCACCTCACCGTTCCTTTCACGGGCATGCAAGAACAACCCAGAGCTTTATTTTGTATTTTTAAAAAGGAGTTAAGAGCATCCGGCTGACATTTCCTTTTGGAACTTCCCCATTTTACTCCGAAGTCCGTTTGAGGGGGTTGTGGATACGCATGCGAAGTCTTCCGCGGATAAGCCGCCGTGAGTTCCCGGAGGCGGGCAGGGCGAGGAGCTGTCCAGGGGCACAGGTGGCCGGCGGTTCCGACAGGCAGACCGGGGCCGTGGACGTGCTCCCTGCACCCTCACGCGCGGGGAGCACGCATCTGCTGGCATTTCCCCAGGAGCGGGAAGCGCGTCCTGGGGCTGCCCATCTGCAGGGTTACTGGCTCTGGCCGAGGCGCGTGTCGCGAGAGTGCTCTGAGGGACAGTCTCGCCGCGGTGCCGTCCCACCGCGGATCAGCCTGACGAGGGGCCGGTGACTCCGTTAGAACACGCGCCTTTCTGCGGTGTAGTAAGGTCTGGTTTCGTCCTCCGCGAACCGCCTGTGCGTGCCCCCGCCTGCTGTGCCATTAGGTCCTTCTCCGATGTGTGCATTTGTTTTAAAGGCTTTTACCAACTTGTAGGATCACCGTACTGAGAAACGCCAGTGCCCACGATGCGTGAGGGGCTACAGCCTGTGCATCCCGGAAGTCACCTGCTCCCAGACGGGAAGGGCGGGAAGGCTGGCGTCGGGAGCGCTCGCGGGCAGGACAGCTGCTGTAGGGGCCGTGGGACAGGAGCCGTCGGGGAGGGTGGAAACCCCTCCTTCCAGTTGAGTCGGTGGCTCCACGGACTCCCTCCCATCTTCTCAAGGGTGCATTTGTCACGGAGAAGAGAATTAGTTTGTGTTTTCATTGTAATGCACCAAACCCCTTTAAGGTGCGTCGTGTGGGTCTAGGGGGCCACCGACGGATGCCGGCGTGGCCAGCGCAGTCATGTGACAGACACAGACTCCAGCCGGGGCCTGGGGGCCGTGCGGGACCTGCCCAGACTGGCCTGAGAGGGTGTCTGCTCGTCAAACAACACCGAGAACCCTTGGTCTGCAGCCCACGTTTATTGCCTTGGAGATTATTTAAAGGAGAGAAGGTTACAGTTTCGCAAATTTCCGTTAGGTCTCCTTTGGCGCCATCCTAACCCACCCTGCCAGCCGCTCTGTGACCGCGGGTGTCCTCGGGACGGCCAGGTCCCCACTGGTCTTGGGTCCAGGCCCACAGGTGAGACTAGGACTCTGCTGGGAGCCCCCACCCCCAGGGCCCCCCGACCCCTGTGCTGAGAGCCGTCGTGTCCCTTCCTTTCACCGCCCTGCCCTTGCACCCCATCCCCCTGCCCACCTCACCCCCCACCTCCACCTGTGTCTACAGTGAGCAGTGTCCCCATTTACAGATGCTCACGCTCTGGGGCTCAGGAGGCGACAAGTCTTTGCCGACGTCCCACAGCTGGGATTTAAACATAAAGTGGACACCAGAGCAAGTGCTCTTTCTCTGTCCCAGAATTTCCCCGAGGCGGAGGGGTCTGCTCCTGGGGGCGTGGCAGGCCGGGGATTTCGGGGGTGCGTAGAGAGCACCTCTTTGTGTCCACAGCTGCAGGTCCCTAGAGACGCGGGTCGGGGAGGCGTAGGAGCGTCTCCTGCTGCTCAGGCGAGGCGAACAGCGCCCCGTGGGCTGGCTGCGGTCGGTCACCGGCATGCGTCTGGAGCCGCACACCTAGGTCGCAGCCCAGCCCTGCCCTGGCGGCCTTGTGGCCTCGGGCCCCCTGCCTCACTTGCCCCCGCGCCCCCGGTGACCCCGCTTGGCAGGCTGCTGCCCGAGTCTCAGTGCTGCCGGCGAGAACGGTGCCCGCTGCCGGAAGCAGGCGGCGGGAGTCTCAGCGAAGATGTGCGGTGGCTTTGCTTACAGAAAGATATGATTTTAACTGAAATGCTACTGTTTAAAGTGTTTTCTATATGAAAAAAATGGGAGTAGCGTTTTGTAGATGTGGAAACAATGGCCCAGTCGCACCCGACGTCCTCGCAGGCGCTGGCGGGTCCCAGAGCCAGGCTCTCCGCCCTGGCCGGGCTCCAGCACCGGGGGGCTTTCCGGACGCGCGGTGCCAGGTCCCCACCTTGCACCACTTGAAGCAGAATTGTGGGGGGCTCAGCCCGGGTCAGGAGGACGCAGGGTCCCGGGCGACCCGCGCACAGTGCTCTCCTACGTGCAGGTGCGGAGTGAGGATCCGCGTGGCTCTTGGACAGTTTGTTGGGAAGGTGAGTTTCACTGTAAAGGCAGTGGAGGGCTGGCGTCGCGGGCGGCAGCGGGGACTCTGGGGGCCCAGATGGGGTGGTGGGGACGGCGTGAGCCTGAGGGGTGACCCGGGGCCATATTGTGTCATTGAGGTAAAATGCACGTAACCGAAAATTAACCGTTTTCAAGTGAACAGTTCAGGGGCATTTAGTGCGTTCACCGTGTTGTGTAACTGTCACCAGTGTCTGATTCCAGAACATTCCCATCACCCAGAAGGACACCTGTCCCCCTCTGGCAACAAGTCCCCATCGCTGCCCTCCCGGCCCCGGGCAGCCGCTAGCCTCCTTCCTGTCTCTATGCACGTACCTATTCTGGACTTTTCTGCGGATGGGAGACGCGGTACGGTGGCGTCCACGGCTGCCTTGTGTCTCTGGGCTGATGTTTCCCAGGTTCCCCCGCGGCTAGCAGGCGTCAGAGTCTCGCTCCTCTTTGTGGCTCAGTTAGGGCCCACCGTGTGTACAGACCACGTGTTACTTAGGCGCTCACGAGCTGACGGACACGTGGGTTGTTTCCACCATCGGGCTGCTGTGGGTAATGCGGCGACCGTCTGTGTGCACGCGTTTGCGTGGACGTGGGTTTGCATACTGCGGACGGGGCAGTTTCTAGACCCTTCCTTGATCCTCCTGATTTAATCGTAAGCGGCCCTGGGAAGCGGGCATTGGGGACTCCCGGCCCGCCCACCGTGGCAGTGCACGAGGCACAGGGCAGCGAGGGCCACAGGCAGCCTGGGGAGCCCTGCGGACCCTCCGCACCTCACCCTCTGCCCTCACGCTGACTTCTCACCGGCCTGCACCCGCAGAAGCAGGGTCGCTACTGGTGGAGAGGGAGGAGAGCGGCTTCCGAGGGCTCACGCCAGGCCGGAGAAGGGAGGGGAGCAGACGTGCAGCAGACACAGGACAGAGTGCTAGAATGGAGTCTGGAGAAACTTCTGGAAACACGGCACCAGGTTGGATCAGTTTGGTCAGGGCCGAAACCTCGGGTGGTGCGCAGAGTGGAGAAGAGGGGAAGGGAATGCGTGCAGATGTGCAAGGCACAGAAGAACGAGGACCCGCAGGGCCCCCGTGCGTCCTCAGCTCGCCCATCCGGAGACGTCACCAGGTGGGGGTTCCGGGCTCCTGGCCTGGGAGATCTGCCACTGTTGGCAGAAAGCTCCTCCTCCCCTTCTCCCTGGCAGACCCTGAGGCTTGTCCCCGGCCTGTCCCACCCAGCCTTGTCTTGCAGAAGAGAGGTTAGAGACCGGGAACGCATGATGGGCTGTGCCCCGACGCCGTGTCGATGGTGAGCGGCCTTCCCCAGGGCCTCAGCACAAGCTTGTCCACTCCAGCAGCTCTGACGGAGAGGAGCAGAAAGCTGATGGCCGGGAGAGCAAAGAGAGACAAGCGGCCGGGGAAGGTGGCCGAGGAGGCCTGGCCAAGGAGCAAAGATTCAGACGGCATCAGGGAACTCAACGTGGCCCCTGCTAAGCTGCCTGTTGGTCCTGGGCAGGCCTCGCAGGCCCCCGCCTTGTCACCTGTCACGGGAAGTGGCTGCCCGGGAAACTGTTTAAGGATACCACCACCTCTGAAGGACACTGCGTGGCAATGTGCTCACCTCGCCTCCCCTTGATGCCCCACAGGTGCCAGTTCTGGGGTCCACAGTCACCCCTGAGCCCCGTGACTTCCTGACCTGATGAGTCTCCTTTCCCTCTTTGAGCAACGCGGAGAATCGATGCATCCAGCCCCTGCAGACGCGGTGAGCCCTCCACGTACCAGGCATCGCAGGTTCAATCAGTGCCAGCTTTCATCACCACCCTTTAGTCACCAGAAGAAAGCCTGAGCCTGAGCCGGGCCCCCAGCTCTCCAAATCTAAGTGGAGGAGGAGGCGGTAGAGAAAAGGGGGACGGGAGGAAGGGGAAGAGGTAGAGGGGGACGGGAAGGAAGAAGCTGGTTCTAGCGTGTGAGAAAGTGGCCCTAGGGTCTCCAGTCCTCATTGCAAATGCAGGCTTTAATTACACATATGGGGCCGGCAAAGGAAAATAGGAACCCCCGAGAGGGTCATGACCTCAGAATATGTTTTTAAATACACAGAGGAAATTCCCAATTTGATGCTGCTGGATGGGTAGTGTTTTTGTTCTTTCCCCTCGCTAAAATCTGGTGCGTGACCTTCAGCCAAAAAGCCGTGCTACCTTGACACTCTGCGTTTAACATTAGAGGAGGGGCCCGGCTGGCGTTGGCTGCTGGAGTGAGAGCCTCGCTGGGACACGGTCACGGTCACGCCAGACGTACCTTCAGTTCCGATCGGTGCCCATCAGAATGACAGCGCCGCCTTGGGACGCGGGTGGACGGGGAGGAGGCAGCGACTGGAGCTAATCGGCACGTGAGCAACTTCCAACCCGAACAAGGAGGCAGCCGCGTGTTTTTCTACCAGAAAACACATGCCAGGTTCGGCGTCTGACTTAGGGACAGGGTGTAAGCTGGGCCACCGAGCATGGTGGTTGGTTTCCGGGGCAACAAAACCAACCGTGACCGCACGGCGCTCCGCGACCCACTTCATCGGGTCCCCACGTTATTTGTGCCGCTTTAATCAACAAAACTTATTTTGTTGCAACCGTTTTTATGGAAACTTTTTTTTTCCAAAATGACTTGCACATTTCTCAGAGGGCTGGGGACATATTTTGAATTTCTCCAGATGCCACGGCTCTGAGCGTGGGTCGGTGCGCTGGCTTCCACGGCCGCTCGTCACTCGTCCCACCGGGAGCATAACAGAGTGGCTCTGGAAAAGAAAGCCCGCGGGAAAACAAACAACCCCCCCCCCCCGTGGTGCCGCGGTGCCCCGTTAGGAGGAGTGAGGTGCATGGGGGCCAGGCGGAGGCGCAGGTGGGGAACCGCGGCCAGGTCGGCCGCTGCTCTCCGGGTCTCCGGAGCTTTGTCTCTCTACCACCTTGTCCAGCCTGCTGCTCCCTTGAGGGTCACAGGATTCGTGCTGCTCCGAGTTGTCCTTCTCCCGTGGTCATCCTTGAAGAGGAATTTCCAGGCAAACCAAAGGCCCCACGTGCGGACGGCTCGCTGGCCCCCAGGCCCTCACCGTGGGCTGCCGGCCTCTCCGGCCCTGTCTGTCCGGCCGGCCATGTCAGCGTCTCCGCAAGCTGGAAGCACGGGGCTGCAGGACCGGCGCCGACAGCCAGCACTGAGCCGCACGGTTGGGTTGGGTTTTTAACCCATCGTGATGGCTCCAAAGCTTTTTCAGTTTACTTTTAGGTAGTTGGTTAGATTCAGGAAGAGAAGTTCCCGGCTGTTCGGGTGTGGCTGTATTTCTGTGGGACTCTGGCTGTGACAGGGTCCGCGGGATTCGGCGTCGTGGGGGTCCGCGGGATTCGGCGTCGTGGGGGTCCGCGGGATTCGGCGTCGTCGGGGTCCGTGGGATTCGGCGTCGTGGGGGTCCACGGGATTCCGGCTGCGACGGGGCCCACGGGATTCTGACTTTGATGAGGTCTGCTGCATTAACAAGGACTCTCACAAACTAGGTGAGTGGCAGCGACGAGGGGTGCTTTCGTGGTGAAATGAGCATGGCTCTGCGAATCCGTCCTGCCCCTCATCGGACCACTGGCTGCCGCTCTGGGCAGCATTGACAGTGGGTCCGGAGGCCCCACTGTGTGCAGGGCCCCGGAGCAGGCTGCCCCACCCCGCTGCGGTTCCTAGGGGAGCCCCTTACCCATGCCTGCAGTGGGGCAGCCCGTGTGGGGGTCATTGTCACTGCGTGACCTAGGCAAGCTCCTCTCCTGTCTTTCCACCTGAGTGTCCCCACCCCTACGGCGGGGATAACTATAGCCCATGCTTCGTGGGAGCGCGGAGCGGGGTGAATGAGCGGCCATGTCCCATCAGCGGCACCGGGGCACAAGGGCGCGGTAACCACCAGCTCGCCTCGTTATCACGCCCGTCCAGATTGGGAGGACCGGGCGCAGCGCCCCCAATCAGGACACGCCTGTGAGGAATGACTTCCACCGTCTCACACTCTGTGGTGCATTTGAATCACCTCGTGACCTTGAACATTGCCAGTGCTCCAGCCAGCGCACCGGCTGCCAGCTGGACGCCAGGGCGCAGGATCCAGGCAGCGGTAGATGGTACGGCTCCCGGGTGATTCCCGTGTGGGGCCCATCCGGGGAACATGGGAGATGGCGCACAGAGGCAGGGCCCCGGGATCCACAGCATCAGGGTCACCTGGGAGCCTGCTAGAAATGCAGATTCTGAAGCAGAAGTTCTGAGTGGGGCCCGGCCCATCTGCACATTAACACATTCTCCTCCCCACCCCCGAGATTCTAATAGCACCGGAGTTTGAGAATTGCTGATCTAGAAGGTTCTAAGAAGAAGAAAACACAGCCTTTTTCAGGTTCAACTAAAAGCTGTTTTCGCAACATGTGTTTTGAAGCACAGCAAGGTGTCAGGGGCACCCGTCATCGCCCCCACCCGTGGGGCCCGTGAAGGACAGGAGGCCAGCTGGTCGTGGGACGCCGGGCGGGCTCTCCCTCCCACCCTGAACCATCACTGATCCCACCAGCGACACACGGGGGCACCTCCCTGCCCCGCAGGAAGCCGAGCATGGTCCGCCGTTTCTCTCCCGTCTGGGCCCTGCTCCGGGATGATAAAGGCAGCCCTCGGCTCGCAGAGGCCCCGCCACTAATTAGATCCAGATGCAGCCTAACGAGCCCGCGGGCCGCCCGGCCTGGCCTGGCAGGCCCTGGAGCCCCCGACTGCCCAGGAGAGATGTGTCTGCGCAGGGAGGCGGGCACAGGCACCCCAGACCTCCCTGTCCACAAGGGCGGATGGCGACTATAGTGAGCCGAGGTTGGCCACGGGGAGGGGACGGGGGCACCTGCCGAGTGAGCGAGTACGCAGCTCGGTGTGTGCTGGGGCCATAGCAGGGGCGCGGGAGGGCCGTGGGGGCCGCCAAGGGTCCACCGGGAGGCCCTTCTCCCGTCAGCTCTTCTCTGAGCCCGTCACCTCTGCTAGCCTCCGAACCTCCCACGGGGGTGGGGGGGGCTGTCCCACGGGCTCCCAGGTCCAGCTGCGTCCCTGGAAACCGTCGGGGAGAGGGGCCCCCTGTACGGCCTGTTCGGATCTCCGCAGGGCCTGTCCCTCCCCTGGGGCTTGCTCAGGGATGAAAGAAGTGTGTTCTCCCCTGTTCCTGAGAACCTTCTAGACCAGTAGTTCTCCAGCTGTGCCTCCTTCAGAATCACTCAGAAGGCCTGTTAATGTGCAGGTGGCCAGCCCCACTCCCGGAGCTTCTGATCCAGAGCCTGCATTTCTAGCAAGCTCCCGGGTGCTGCTGTTGCTGGCAGCCCAGGGACCCAGCCTGGAGAGCCTCTACCTGGATTAACCCGGGCCCCCAACTGAGGGGGGTTCTCTAAAGTCCTCAGTGTTCCCCTGCCCCCCCACCCTCCTTCCCAGAAACCAGGAAAGGGTGGACTTCGGGGGTGGATGTTGCAAATGAGTAAACTGAGGCTCAGAAAGCTCAAGGACACGCTTGGGGTCACTCCTAGTCAGGCACCACCTGGTTTCAAACGGCTGCTGTCCCCATTAAGTCCTGTGGCCTCCTTAGTCCTCTGACCCCACCCTGCCTTGGTCTTGGAGGGGTGTCTCCCAGGAGCGAGGGCCGCTTCTTTTTCTCAGGGCGTGAGATGGGTGGCCCTGATGGGGCCAGTGGCCCTCACCCAAACTGCGCTCAGACACCCACGTCCCTCCTATCTCGTGGCTCTGCCTCTTCCATCACTGGCTCCCATGGTCGACACGTGCTCCCGAGCTGGCGGAAGGGCAGCGGTCACGGAGCATGGTGGGGAGGTCTGGCCTGGACGCGGCCTCCGTCATTTCCGCTCACATTCCACGGATACAGTCCGGCTTGTGGCCTCGGCGGACGTCAAGGGCCTCTGGGAAACGGGGTCAGGCTGGAAATCGGTCGGGAACAGCTAGCTGACCCCCACCACAGTGCCAGGTGGATTCCACCCCCCAAAAGAAATGAAAACATTTGCACAGGAGACTTACCACAAAACGTTCACAACGGCCTCAATCCTGAGAGCCCCGAACTGGAGGACCCCTCCCCCCAGAGGGGTCCATCTGCGGGAGGAGGAAGGGGCGAGCAGGGGCTCTCGTCCCCCAGAGGACCCGCCAGCACTCAACATGCAGGCGGTGCTGATGGGCGCGCCAGCCCGGGGGGACCTCAGGGACAGCCCAGAGAGGGAACGAGAAAGCAGAAGCGAATGAGGACATTCGTATGATGCTATCGTATGAAAATCTAGAACAGGCGAAACCACTTCCAAGCGAGGGGAAGCAGCTCGCGGCTGCCTGCGGCCAGGGCGCGGCGGGGCTGCCAAGGACGGGAGGGGCTTTCCAGGAGGCTGGAACTGCGTCACGGCTTCTCGGGGCGCGGGCGGGGGACACGGGAGGATGCATTCGTCAGAAGTCATCAGGCTGCCCCCCTGAAACGGGCCTGCTGTTCTCCAGTCAAGTTAATTAACATGTTAATATTCCTCAGTCAAGTTAATTTACAAAGAAAAACATGCCTAGATGTGTGTGTCGCGATAACTGTGTTTTCTGCCCACCCCATCCCGCCCCGGGAAGGTCCCCGGTGAACCTTCTCTGCCCCCTCCGCCCCCACCAGTGCCACACCCCATGTACCCCGGCTTGCTCAGCGCGTTCTTCTGGAACGATCCTACGATTTGAACTCCCCTGGACCTAGAGCCCCTCCAGACCGCCGGAGCCTGGACACCTCCCGGAGAGCCATGAAATGCCGTGGGGCGGGAGCTTGCCAGCGGCTGGCCCGCGGCTGCCCCTTCAACTGGCTGGCCCCACCACTCAGGTCTCCAGCGCTGGGCAAGGACACGTGCGCTCGCCCGCTCTGGTGCCCCAGGTCCCCTGGCCTCGGACCGCTGTTCCTCCCCGCGTCCCTCCTGACCCGTGGAGTCACCCCTCAGTTCCCTTAATCCTGGTCTCCCAGACGGCAGGCCCTGCGGGCACCACGACTGCTGACCTCATCCCTGGCCTCTCTGCAGGGCTGGCCAGGTTTCAGCGTGGGACGGGTCGTGTCCTCAGGCAGAAATCCAGAGTCACGGGGAGTCTAAAACGTATCTCACCTGGACAGAAGAAAAGGTTCACGGGACGGGTTGGATGGGTCTGAAGTCAGAACTGCAGTGCGTGGAGAGGAGCAGAAGACCAGGTGTGCGGGGGTCACTCTCCTCCGTCTGCGCACCTCCCTTTCCCGGGGCTGGGGACCCCCAGCTCCGTCGGAGTCCCGTGCTTCTGGTAGGAGACGGTTGGGCGAGAATGGGGACCTGCCCCCCACGGGCTGGTCATACAGCACTGACCCTCGGCCAGCGCTGCAGGTTCAGGAGCCGGCCGTAAGCCACATGGGGCCAGCAGACCCTCCCTGGGTCTTCTGTGGACCAGAAATGAGTGTGAGGCTCAGTCCCTCCTCATCAGACAGGCTTCTGGGCACAGGTATTATCCTGCTGGGAGAGGAGCGCAGTCTTCGTGACGGTGTGACGGACCCCCGGAGAGACCATGGAGAGAGCCATGGAGGTGGGGGTGGTGGCCCCCTCGTCCGTGGTCCGCTCATGCCTCAGGGAGCTTTTCCACCCTTCCCTTGCTTCCTGCAGTTTCATCCTTCCATAGCCAGAGAGATTTCAGGGTGACACGTTTAGGGTGGGTGCTCGGGGCCACCTGCAGAGTGAAGCAGAATCAGGAGCCCGTCAGGGACACCTCTCCTCCCAGAAGGGAGAAGGGGGCCCACGTCCCAAGAAGACGAGAGGCCGCAAGTACAGTAGAGAGAGGTCAGCAAACAGGAGTCCCCTGGCGCAGACCCAGCTCCCCTCGTCTGGCTCCCCTCTTCTGCTGTCTTTCCCTCTGTGTTGCTCTGCAAGGACGTCTTTCATCAGAACTGGGACCCCCCTCGGTCACCCGGGACCAGAAGAGCTGGTCCTCAAGACCCTCCGCTTAATTGCATATTTTTGCTGTACAAGGAAATAGCCACCCGTTCGTCAAATAAAGTCACGGTCACATATTGCACGGATTAGGACGTGTCCTATCTTTGGGGGCCACCTTTGAACCCCCGACACAGCCTTCGACTGTTGGAACTGGGCGAGACCTTGGAGGGGCTTCCACCAACCCCCTTCCCATTTACAAATTGGAAAAAAGGGTGAAAAACAAGTCATTTATACAAGAAGCTGGGGCGTAGGTGCACGAGGTCCAGGGTGGAGACAAGCGCCCCAGTTTGAGCATCCCCGAAGAGGAGACGATTACTCAAAATACTAATAACAACAGCAGTGGGAGTAGCGACAACCCATCGGATATTTGCTGAGTGTTTACATCGCGGCGGGGGCGCTGCACGAGATCGCGGGGTTCGGAACCGAGAGCAGAACGTGCCTTCCTGACAGAACTTACCTTCTCGCTGGAGAAACAGACCACGAAATACCCTGCGTGTCCAGTAGCAAAGTGCCAAGGAAGGAAAGCCATCAAAGCAGGGTACAGAAGGGTCAGGAGAGGGGCGGTCATAAACTCTTGAGCTTGGGAGGCCAGGGAAGCCCTCCCTGACAAGGGGTCGTGCTTGCGTAAACCCGAAAGAGGGGGAAGGAGGGGCTGCAGAGACCTGGGGAGAACATTCCAGAGGGAACAGAATGAAGCTGACGCCAGCCTGGCTTGCCAGAGGGTCGGCCAGGCCACACGGCCAGAGCCGAGAGGCATCTGGGGTCTAACGGGCGGGAGCGAGAAGAAGCCGGGCGCCGGGGGCCTGGCGGTCGCGGGAAGCTCAGTGGCTTCGCAGCGGGGTGTTTTGGGTATTTGGCTTTTCGTGTGAGCATTCTGGCTCACGTGGGAACAGAGCATGGGGCAACGGCAGAAGCAGGGAGAAGCTAGCAGACATCGGGGTGAGGGTAGAGTGGGGCTTAGACCGCCCAAGGTAACAGGGAGGTAACAGAGGGGGCTGGGTCCGGGGCCAGCGGGATCTGCACCAGGACTGTGAATGTGGCATGTGAAGTATGGAAGAACAAGGCGGACCCCAGGGCTTTTGGCCTGAGCGACTGGAAGAATAGTCATGTATTCTCTTTGATATCCAGCTGTGGACGAAACAGTGAAGGCGCTTGCCTCTGGACTGTACAGCCCAGTGCGGGGGAAGCTCTTAAAAAAAAGACGGGAATTTTAAAAATGCATGTAAATTATAATAAGTGCTTTTAAAGCAAATGGGGAAAATGCGTTCCATGAAAATGTTAGCCCTTGGTGGGCAGGAGTGCCTTGTTATCCCCCCGCCCGCCCCCCCTCCCCCGTGGCCCCGCACCCGGAAAGTGCCCAGCAGTACGGCATCTGGTGGTCTATAAATATTTGCTGAAAAACAACAAGGACAGGCGAGGCCACAGTCACTGAGCCTGCATGTGTGTCGGGGGCTGCGCACAAGGCTTTTGTAGGTGGCATCTCAGGTCATCTCCACAATGGCATTTGAGGACAGTACTAGTGGGCACCCACATTTTATAGATCGGAAGATGGAGTCCCAATAAGGCTAAAAATTTACTCAAGGTTAGCTAACCACTAAATGATAGAATTGGAATTTAACCCCAGGTAATTTGGCTTCAAGGACCTTGCTTTTAATAGTCACATGATTCTGCCCCAGTTAACCTTCCATCCAGCCATCTGTCCTCTCAACCCTCCTTTCAGCCGTCCATGCATCTACCCAGCTACCTTCCCAACCACACGCCCACCCACCCACGCAACCACCCACCCACCTACCCACCCATCCATCCACCCACCCAGCTACCCAACCATCCACCCACCTACCCAACCATCTACCCACCTACCTACCTACCCACCCATTCATCCACCCACCCAACTACCCAACCACCCACCCACCTACCCAACCATCTACCCATCTACCCACCCATCCATCCACCCACCCAGTTACCCAACCATCCACCCACCTACCCAACCATCTACCCACCTACCCAACCATCTACCCATCTACCCACCCATCCATCCACCCACCCAGCTACCCAACCATCCACCCACCTACCCAACCATCTACCCACCTACCCACCTACCCACCCATCCATCCACCCACCCAGCTACCCAACCATCCACCCACCTACCCAACCATCTACCCATCTACCCACCCATCCATCCACCCACCCAGCTACCCAACCATCCATCCACCCACCCAGCTACCCAACCATCCACCCACCTACCCACCCATCAATCCATCTACCCAACCATCTACCCATCCACCCATCTGCCCACCCAACTACCCACCCACACAGCCATCCACCCAGCTACCTACCTACCCAGCCATCCATCCACCCACCTAACCACTCACCCAGCTACCTACCCACCCATCCACCGAGCCATTCAATCAAACATCTACTCAACCGTCCAGCCATCATCCGTCCAAGCACTCATTGAGTACCAGCTGTGTGCCAGGCACTGGAGATACGATAATGAACAAACCACACACACTCCTCATATTCTTGGAAATTCCGGCCTATAGGAGGAGACCAACATGAAAGCTGAACCTAGGAGGATTAGCGATATGAGCCAAAGAGTATAAACAGAGACACATCTGTTGGTCATGGAATTGGCTCCACCTGGAATGAGCTGTCATTGCACATGGAAGCCAGAGCTCAGCCTGGAGTGGCTGAGAATGTGCTCAAAAGTCCTGCCGTGACAGGGCTGACCCGGGAGCAAAATTGTGAAATCATGCAGCTTGTCCATAAAGCTCTCTCTCTGTTTGGAAACTTCCAGCACCCACACCAGGGGTTCTCACGCTATCCTCTGAATGCCAGAGCCTCCCACTCAGTCTTCCTGAGCTCCAGAATTCTCTCTCCCTCCTAGCTTACTTGTCCCCTGCTCCAGGACCTCAAGTCCTTGCAAGTGTTGAACCCCAATCCCCATTAATATGCTAATGATGACCCCCCCCATCAGAGGAGCAGAGGGTTAGGACACAGGAAGGAGACCCTGGTCTTCAGAGGGTCTTGAGGGGATGTATCAAGCATCAGCATTTCTGGCCCTGCACGCAACAGCCCACATTTGACCACCCAACCTCCATGACTCCTGCGTCAGGGATCAGCCTCTTGGTTCCCTCTGGGATCTATCCCTTCCCTCTCTCACTGCACAAGATCCAGGTGTGAGTGACACCACCCTCCAGTTTAAGGGGTGAACACAGACCCAGACAACCCAAGTCACAGTGATTGGTTCAGAGATGTCACGTGATCGGGCCTGTAAGAGTCACCCCTACGGTGTTGCTGGAACGGTGGAGAAGCAACCATGTTCTTCACGCTGACCTGACCAGACTGGTGCATATCAGTCCAGGGTTGCCAGAGGCTGTTACATGGAGAAGATGAAACCCACCTAGAGCAAAGTAGAATGAAGGGAAGGGAGAAGGGCAGACCGTCACATTATCCAAGTGCCTGGATCCAACTGTGCCTGAACTCCTGGGTTGGGGGACCTTCTATTATATGAGTTGCCAAGTCTCTTGTTTTAATTACTTAAACGTGAAGTGAGTCTCTATCACTGAAAACTGAAAGAATGTTGACTCTCATGACACAGACTGACCTCGGGTCAACCCCATAAGAGTGCTATGTGCCGATTGAAGTCCTGGCGTCACTTCTTCCAAGACAGTTCTGTGGCCCCAGCCTCTCCTCTCCTTGGCAGGTGTGGAGATGCCTCTGTGCTTCGGGTAGCTGCGTGGCCCGGGGCAGACACGCCCCCTCCCTCCAGCTCCATTTCCTCGTCCATACGAGGCCGATGCGGGGACCACACTGACTGTGCTGCCCTCTCCTGAGGCTTCTCAATGACCCCAGGGCCCTTCCTCTTCTCAGTGAAGACACGAGCCAATCATCATATTTATTTAAATGAATGAAATGAAGTTGATGTGCTGTGCATTGGTCAGCATCCTCTCCCGGCGTCAAGGAGAGAAACAGGACCGGGAAGGACAAAACCGGTGTTAACGGGGAATTACTTCTGGGAGGTGGGATTTCAGACCATTTTAATTTCATTCCTCACGGCTTTTTGCTTAGCGTTTTTGTCAGTTTTCTATCATGAAGATCCGTCCCTTTTCTAATCCGACCCAAAATGTATTTTATTTTAAAGGAGAGAAGGAATTAAAAACAAAAGTGACCGGGCCGTGGAAGAGGGAGGGGGGTAGAGGGGATGTTCCTCGCGGGCAACACTGTAGCGTTTGGTCCTCTTTGTCCTGCGGAAGCTCAGTCCGCGGTACTTTAAGTGGCCACACTCGTGGGGTTTCCTTGGCGAGACACTGAGGAAGCTGCCACACCTCAGAGCAGCCCGGGAGGCAGAAATAGACAAGGTGCCCCAACTAAGATTATCTGAGTTTCCCAGCGATAAAGCTTCTCACGTGGATGGAAACGTGCTCTAGAAACGCACATCGCAGACCCCGAGTGGGCTGGCCCAGGCTGTCCACACCAGACACCACGCTCCGATCGCCGCTCTCCTCCCGCCGAGCCCCGCCGAGCTGCGTGCTGCTTCTCGGAAGCCGCCCCAGGGGGCTGAGCGGGCGTAGGGGATGAGACCTAGATGCCCCCAGAGCGGGGGGGCGGGGCCCCAGGGGTGAGGTGGGGACCCCCAGAGCCGAGAGCAAGCGGACCCGTTTCGTGGACTAGGGCAGAGCTCTCAGACTGGAATGAGAATCACCAATGTGCACCCCGCTCACGACTCCGCAGGTCCGGGGGCGGGGGGGCGCTGAGAACCTGCATTTCTGACCAGTTCCCAGGGGGTGTAGATGCTGCCTCTCCAGGACCCCACTTTGAGAATGACCAGAGCAAAGAAAACCCCAGAATTTGTCACTGAGGTTGATCAGAAGCCAGAGGTTCTCGACGTTAACTGCATCCGCCCTGACCCCCGTCCCCATCCCCACCCCTGAGATTCTGCCCCAGCTGGTCTGGGTGGGCTCAATGTAGATATTGCTTTGAAACCTCCTTAGGCGTCCGAATGCGCAGCTGGAGCTGAAAGCCAGTGCTTACAGACCTTTCCAGATGTCAGATTTCTGTTCCCGTTCCCTCCTGCTCCTTATTTATTTGGGAGGGTGGTGTGTATCAGTTATAATTGCTCCTGGCTATAATTTGAGCTCCGAGGGTAGAGCTTGGAGGTTGGCACGTATTAATTACTCACTGAATGACCCCTTTCTCTCATGAGTGACACAGGAGTCCTAAAGTGGATCTAGTAGGATCTACTGGCTCTTGTGGGGACTGCTGAGGTCACAGCTTTGGAGTCTGAGGAGGGGGTGCAATCTTGTAGATCTAGAATATGCTGTTTGCTCCAAGAATAAGGTGAATAAACCAGCCATATCGAAACCCTGATTATAGCAAGTGTAATGAAAGAGGCAGGGAGGGAGGGGAGAAGGAGGGAGGGAGGAGAAGACGGGAGGGAGGAAGGAAGGAATGAACGAGCGAACAACAGGAGGAAGGAAGGACTTTGATTCTGAAGCCTGGGTGCTCTCCAGGAAACCAGGCCAAAGGGAGCCCTGCCTCCGAGTAGAGCCCGAGCTCCAGGAGCCAGAGCCCCAGGTCCGAGGGGGGAGCCTGTGCAGGAGGTCCCTGGGACATCATTCCTGGCTTGGGGGCAATGGACGGGGACTTTGGGCAGCACCCTGGGAACCTGCGGCCGCCACAGGCACCCGAAATCGCAGTGTATGGCTGGGGGTCACCAGGCTTCTTGTGATTTTTTTTTTTTTTGCAGACCCCCGGGACCCCTGAGGTTGCTGGGTGGGGGGCTCTGGGCCCTGAGAGGTGCTGCTGTGCTTCTTCACTGTCGCCCTGTAAAATACATGGACGGCTGTGCACCCCAAACCTAAGCAGGCCACGATCCTCCTCGGGGAAGTGTGCCCGGGGCCAGGGGGACAGGGGGAGGGGCTGGCGAAGTCCACAGTCCAGCCCCAAGGCCACACAGGATTGCCTGGCTGTTTTTTAAAAGATACCAAGCTTTGCACAAGGGCCTTGGCGTGGCTGGCTCCTCCTCCCGTGGGGCACCTCTGCAGGCGGGGGGAAGGGGACTGCTCCGTCCCAATCAGTTTCTGCGATTGAGTCGTCTTTCTCTAAATAAGTAAATTAGCTCTAATACCCTTATTTGCTATCAACCTTATAAACCTAACGAAAACCAGATGGGCCTGGCTTCCCGAGCCCCCCACGCTGCACGGCCCAGCCTCCTGGGGTCGGCCCTTGGCTGACTGGCTTCCTTAGCCCCTGCACCCCCTCCTCATCCCTACATAAACAGCCCCTCCGAAAAGAGAGCGTGTTTGGATTGCTCCCTGAGCCAGAGGCTTCCTGGGGTCCCCCCAGGGCTTCCTGGGGGGCAGGCTCAGGAGCCACACAGAAATGACTCATTTTCAGGGTCAGCCCCAACCACACCTTTGGTTCCCCATCTCATAATTTATTATTTTGCAATGAGAAAGCATGGATGCTCTTTCTCCCTCATCCTCAAAAGTGACGTTTTCATTTCTGGAACTTTGAAAAATACAAATATAAAAAAAAAAAAGAAAGAAAGAAAATGTCAAATCGCCTATAACCCTGTCTACGGGGCGGGGGCGGTGGGGGGGGTTAACGCTCTGAGAACCAGCCTCCCAGCCTTTTACCTGGAGCGGAGGTCGACACACTTTTCCTGTAAAAGGACGGTTAGGGAATGTTGGGGTTTTGTTGGTGATACGGCCTCTGTCTGAGCTCAGCTGCTGTCGTGTAAAAAGAGCCGTAGACGGCGTGGCCGCGAGCACGGCCGTGAGCACACGGGCCGCGTACCAATAAAACTTTACCAACAAAACAAAACAGAAACAGGTGCTGGGCCCCATTCAGCCCACATGCTGGAATCCGCCGACTCCTCGCCTACACGACAGAGATTAAGTCTGGGCAACATATGTACCTTGACATTCTCCGCTAGTCACAGTAGGAAAGGTGAAAAGAAACAGGTGAAATCTGCCTCCAAGCTGCACTTTATTTAACCCAACCTACACGAACTAGTCCCCTGACGTGAGACACAACAGTAGCAAATTATCACTGCGAAATTCTAACATGGCGTTTTGTTTTTGTCTTTGGTGCCAACTCTTCAAAGTCCAGGCTTTATTTTTACACTGACGGCACATGTCAGCGTGGGGGAGTCACGGTCCCGATGCTGGGGGGCCACACGTGGCTAGTGTGCCCCACCTCGCCTCCCCCTGCTTGTCGCTCTCCCACGCGGCCATGATCACCTGCTCAAACTCTCTGTGTCCTACCTTTCCCGTTTGTCGAGCGACGATCACAACGACCAGAAAGAAGCTCTCGGGAAACTAGGAACACAGGACACTGCCCGACCCTAATGAGAGGCCCTTGAAAACCCTACAGGTAACGTCAGACTTGCTGGGGAGAGCCTGAACACTGATCCTGCCAGAGCTGAAACACGGCGAGGGTGTCCTCTCTCAACGCCCCCGTTCACATCCCACTGGAAGCCCCCGCTACGGGATCAGGTAAGAAAGAAGAAATAAAGGGCATGCAGATCAGAAAAGGAAAAATAGAACTGTCCTTTATTTGCAGGTGACATGATTATCTATTTAGAAAAATCCCGAAGAATCTTTTTTTTTTTTTTTTCCTAAGTTCTAGAATAAGTAAATGAGCTTAGCTAGGTCCCGGGACACAAGGTCATGATGTATAAAGAACTGATACATATCTCACCCTTTACCCAGAAAGTACTCAAAGTGGGTCATGCCCACCCCGCCCTAAGAGCCACAGCGATAAGAGACACTGAGTCTAGTTTTGTCTGAGGTCTTCTACCCCGTAGTAGGGAATTTAGTGAGACAGTTGGTAAGCTCGACCCTGAACCCTGGTGCCCGTGGGTGTGGAGTCCTGTTTTCAGCGGTGATCATTTGAATGGGCTAAAGAAGCCTGGAATCATCCCGAAGCCAAGGGTAAATGTGTCTTTAACTGATTTTGTTCTGTGGCACCAATAGCATCTGTGTGTGTCATCTCTCTGTATATCGGGACCAAGTTGTGTGCAGAGAGCTTGACAAGTTGGAAGTGAGCAAACAGGCCTCAGTGTCCCGACTGTGGAAGGGGGCGAGGGACAGCCCCTCGTGGGAGGGTTATGAACACAGAGGAGGTCATCAACGCACAGCTCTCGGAAGGGCTCGGGGCCCAGAGCTGCTCTGCACTCGGTCGGCGCGGTAATGATTTCTGCGTCGTCATGACGGCTGTCGTGCCAGGAGTGTGTGTGTGTGCGTGTGCGCGCACGCCCCACGTGTGCGCGTGTGCCCGGCGGGCCGCCGATGGCCCGGGTTCAGCTGCCTTCTCTCGCACGGAGGGTGAGCGTCCTTCTGAGGATGAGGAGTCTGAACAGACAGTGCTTGGCCCATGTCGTCGGCGTGCGCGCCCCCAAGATATGAGTCCATGTCCTCCCCCCAGAGCCTGTGCATGGCACCTTGTCTGAAGAAAGGGTCTTTGTGGTTAAGTTAAAGATCCTGAGATGAGGTCATCCTGAAAGAGTCGATGGACCCTGGATCCAGTGGCGCGTCCCCCGCAGGAGGCGTAGTTGAGACACAGACAGAAGACAGGCCACGTGAGGAGGGAGGCAGAGGTGGAGGGACACGGCCGCAGCCGGGGGGGGGGGGACACGCCTGGAGCCTCCGGCTGCTGGGAGGGGCGGGAAGGACCCTCCCCCGGAGACCCTGGAGGGCGCACAGCCCGGCGACACCTGGATTTCAGGCCTCTGCCTTCCCGAACCAGGAGAGAACGCGCTCCTGGGCTGGGAGACCCTGGTTTTCGTCCAACGGGTGCAGGAACGCGTGGGCCCGTGGCTCGGATGTCTTGAGCATCCTCCCCGGGGCCCCTGGTCAGAACCGGGGCGCAGCAGTGGGCGTCGCCAGCACCGTCGTGAATAACGCTGCACCTTGACCATTCCTGGTCATTCTCAGGCCTGTTAGCTCAACCCCCTCGTGGCCTTAGCCAGAGAACAGACCTTAGCCAGACGCCGGGGCGGCAGGAAGGGAACGCCAACGCCCCGACCGACTCCGTTTCCCTCCCATCTGGGTCCATCCTGAGGCCTCTGCATGGTTTTCAACCTGGGATTCGGGGATGGGTGTCCGCTGCCCACACGAAGGCGCCCAGGGGCCAGAAGGCATGAGTCCTGTTGCCACGGAGGCGTGTGGTCCGAGGATGCCTGAACCCGCAGGGGCGGGGTCCCAGCAGGTCAGCCTGGGCCCCCCGGGGCTCCCCGGCTCCACAGAGAACTTAAGGCTTCAAGCTTCACTGGCAGGATTCCAAGCTGCCCCTCTGGACCAGACAGTCGGGTGACCGAGACCCTTGAGACCCCAAGACCTGGAGATCCTCGGTAGCAAGGAGAGAACCAGCAGTCTCTTCGCATTAGGGACATCCTGATTCCCAGCAGAGTCCACTAGCTTTTCAGTCCCAGACGAAGATCGAGTCAGCCCCGCTGCACGTGAGCCCCGTACCCACAGG
>CM052803.1:47233857-47270857 GCA_028533885.1 Nasua narica | reverse complement strand
CCAGCGTGGTTCTCTTTGGGGGAAGAGGGAGCACCCCAGACCCCAGACCGGAGCGCCACACGCCCGGACCCACACCTGTGCACACGCACACAGACGTGCCCCGTCAGCCGGGATTCAAAGCGTGGGACCCGGCAAGCCCCGCTCTCAGAAACTAATCTGAGATCACACGCAGACCTCGAGCTCCTTACTGACCCTGTGCCCGTCATCACAGGGGTCACGCTCAAGGCCCCGGGGGGCTGAGTGATTCTGGACGAGGCCAGCTGTCTCAGACCCCGTTTCCTGGGACAAGCTGGCCGGGGGTTCCTGTCCCCAGACCCTCCAAGGCGGTCAGAGGCAGGGGGGCGATGACGAAGCCCTGTGCCAAGCACTCCACCTCCGAGCCGTAAACTTCCTGTGAAGGAGAACAGAAGGAGCCTCCCGTGCCGCCGTTACGGGATAGACGCGCGAATCCTGTGGCCGCGCCGAATAAACAGCGGGCTGGCCGGCCGTCCCAGCCACTCCTCGGGCGCATCCATGCCCGTCGCCCACCCCGCCCCTCGGCCCCGGCCGTCTCCGGGGAAATGACACACACCGGATAGAACCGATGGGACCCCGGAGGCCGGATGCCCCCCATGGGGACTGTTTATGTTTGAGGCCGTCCTGCAAGAAAAATGTGAGAACGCCTTTCCAGAACATGGTGGCCAAGCGAGGTCCGCCCGTGTGCCAGGGAAGCCACACACAATAGGGACAAATGGGTAGCGGAAGGATAGGGCTGGGCACGGCCGCCACTGGCCAGCGAACCGGGCCGACTGGGCCCTTCCCTCCGCGCTTTGCCCAGATGCTGCACGAGGCAGCTCGGGCCTGACCCTTCCCCCCCGCCCGCCGAGTCGCGCGAGCCGAATCCAGGTCCGCTCTGACGGGCTATAAAAACACTGAGCATGGGGCAGCGGACGCTCAGCTTGGATGCGCGGCATTCTGTGTGAAGTAAAGTGCTTTTGGAAGCGTCCCTTGGATGTTATTCCCGCTCGGACGCTGTGGTCCTCTCAGGCAGGACGAGTGTCTCCTCGCGGAAGACACGGACCTTTCCACACCCGGGAGTCGGGGGCCGAGTGTGTGAGGGCCCTGTCCTCGTCCCCGCGGCCCAGAGCAGCCTGCCCACCACGGCGCAGGCCAGGGCAGTGGTTCAGGGGCGCCGGGCAGACCCAGCACCCCAGCGGCCAACCTGCCCGCCCGCACCCCATCACCCTCCACGCCCGGCGGTAAGGAGGCCTAGGACCAGAGTCATGATTTGGAGCAGTCAGTTCCCTTGCTTTAAAATTGGGGTTGTGACGATGACACTGAGGAGGAGGAGGGGGAGGTGACAGCAGCCTCGGCCGCGCCCCGTGAGCTAAGTCCTGTGGACTCCATTTCACAGACGGCAACACCGAGGCCCCAAGCCTTCCCCACGCGCTGCACCACCTCCGGAGCGGTAGGCGGACGGGCGAGTTTCCTCCCACCAGCACGTGGGGTCTCACCCAGCAGGCAGTGCGGGGGGCGGGGGGCCTCTAGGGGGAGACCACCCTGCCCGGCAGCAGTGGGGGGCTGCGTCTCAGGAATGCGCAGCTCCGAGGCGGGAGGCACACAGGAGGCCCTCCCACAGGTCATCTTTCTCACTGCCTGCAGGGATCGAGATAGCTGAGAGGGAGCCTCCCCCTGGAGAGCCACGCTGCCCACCCTCCCCTCCTCCCCGCCCCCGCCTCGCTGGCAGTGCCCTGTCCGGGGAGGGGGGAGGCCAGGCGGGGCCGACGGGTGCCCCTGCTCTTGGCTCTCGTGGGCCACCTGGAGCCAGGCACCGCGTGGCTTCGACACCCCGAGAGGTGGGCTATCCGCGCCTCCCCCGCAAGGACGTGAGGCACGGAGGCCTGAGTCCCCTTGCCGAGGTGACTCGGTGGCACAGGAGGGGCTCCACGACACCAGTCCGGTCCCACAGGGAGACCTGTCTTCCCTGGGCAGGCTCAGGGGACCCGCAGCTCCACACGACCTCCCGATATACGCTGCCCCCCACCCCCCCGTACACCCGTGACCGCCAAATTCTGAGCTACCCTGGGACACACCTTGGTGTCCAAGAGATCTGGCCTCGAAAAGAATACTGTCGCCTGCGGGGTGTTAGGCCTGCAGTGCCCGCATGCAAATCCTGGCTCTGCCCTCTTCCTGGCGGGCCTCCCCTCTGCAGGCCTCGGTGTCCCTGTCCGTGGCCCGGGGAGGACAGTGGCTGCTCCTCTGGGCTGTTGGGAGAAGGAGACAGTGGTTGGCATCGCCGTCCTGATTTGTATTCTTCTTTGCATTTTGAAATGATCCCGAAATGTGAAGCAGTTAAATGCAAGAGAAAAGAGATAGAGGGGACTGTGCAGGGTAGAGAGGCCCGGGATGGACTCTGGCGCCTGGAGGAGAAGCCCGGCCACCGGCCGGACCGCAGCGCCGCACCGCACAGCAGAAAGAAACACAATGAAAGATTGGCAGCTTCTCCTGTTTTGAAGCATGGCTCCTGCCCCCGGAGAAACTGGTCTGCACACCTGAGGCCGCATCGGGGAAGCCCCAAGTTCAGCGAGGGCTGGGATGCCCCCCCGCGTGTCGGGCGCCCGAGCCCCGCTGTCCCCGCGAGGACAAGGGCCCCAGACCGTGCGCTGGGGCTGCCGGGTGGCCCGCCCAGGACAGACGCCAGCCTCCCCGCGGGCAGACCCTGAGACCCTGAGAGCCCGCAGCGTATGTGAGGGTGACAGCGCCAGCAGGGGCGGAGCGGCGAGACCCCAGGGGAAGGCTGCCGTGCTGGGTGCCCTACAGAGCAGGAGACCGCGAGGGCGAGCGGGCTGGTCCCCGGGCAGAGCTCCCCCCGACGGCCCAGGCGGGGAGCCAGGAGCCCCCGGGGCGGCCGGCAGGGCTGTGCACGTGGGAACCCACATGGGGCCGCACATCGGGGCTCAGCAGCGGCACCTCCCAGCCAACATTCCTACCCCGGCCTGCGTTTTCCTGAGTGTTATGTCGCGTCTTTTTGAAGAAGAAAAGTTAACTGTGAATTCGATGAAAGACACAAGAGCGGTTTGCCTCAGTCTCTGCCCTGAAGAGTCAGCTCCGCGTGCTGCGGTCCCGCCGCGTCCCGACCCGGGTCCTCGCCTCTGGCCACGCGGCCTGCCCCGCCCCCTCGGACACCTGCGGCCCATCGGGCGACACGTCACTGTGTGTTTGCACAACCACGGGGATCCATCACTGCCCCGCTCCGATAACCGGTCCTGACAAGGCCCCCTTGAGATGGAAATTCCTCACTTCCTGCTGGTCGGGACTGCAGTGACCCCAGCGGGAGCTCACCTTCATTCTGGCACGTGCAAACTGAGACCAAAACGTTATCCCCGGGGAGAGGAAGCGCCCCCGACACAGCGGGCGTCTGGGCCGCGGGGACCTCGGGCTGCTCTCGGGCTGCCCAGCCATCCGAAGTCGCCTGCCCGTCCTCCCCTGCGTCCAACCCCACGTCGTACCCACAGTCACGGGGCAAAGTGCCAGTCGGGGCTGTGTCCTTGCTTCTTCGTCTCACGCACGGTTTTTTTTCTTGCTGCTCATCTAGTGTCTGACCCTCGCCCTCCGAAATCATGCCTTCTCCGTCACCCACTCCCCATGGGAGTCAGGTGGCTCCACGGTGATCACTCGGGGCTCTCGGAAACAGCCCACGTGTGTTTGTGGCGACTTCCCCTCGAGCGGAGTGCGTGCCCAGCCAGTGTCCCGGCGGGGGTGCTCCCGGGTACACGCCCAGCACGAACGCGTCCGTGGAGTCACACAGACGGGGGGAAGGGACCAACCCACAGGTCGTGCTTATGAGGCCCCATACTCGAGAGCAGCAAGAACAAGGCGGTGGGGCCCCCGGGGGGGTCCCAGGCCAGCTCCGTGGTGGGGTCTCAGATGCCACTCGTCTGTGCGCCTCCAACACGAGACTGAGGTCCTCCCCGGAGCGGGATCAGTGGAGAGCCGCTTCCCGAAGCTCTGTGTCTTGGGGACAGAGGCGAGACCTGGAACGCTGCAGGGACCAGCCACGCTGTATGACCTCGGGCAGTGGGTTCAAACTCTCGGCGCCTTCCGTCCCGCCTCGGAGACACGGAGGTAGTGATGCACGCCGCGGCCATAAGTAAAATAGCGCAGAATCTCACCTGTGTCATCAAATAATGCGGTGAGGGTGCTGGTGGGAGCCGTGGTGATGGTGCGGGGACTCGATGCCTTGCTGTGTGCGGAGCCCTGAGAACAGTGCCTGGCATCTTAGGCAGCGTGCGGCATGGTAGAAGGATGGAGGCTTTGGGGATGGGAGCACCCATCAGCTCAGCCGCTCACCGTGTGTCTTGAAGAGAATCGCCGAACCTCTCTGACTCCAGCGCCCCCTCCATAAAATGGGTTGTTCTTGGGACACAGATAAGATAACGCAGGGATCCTTGGATGGTAATGGGAAGTGATATTAGGTGGTCAGGGGGCAAACCTTTTATTTTAATGGTAAACGCATTTGTTTCAATGCTTATTAGAAAAAAAAATGCAGACTGAAGTATCAAATTCATCCTTTTTCAAGGATTATTACTGATACCGAGTTTCCTTTTCTATAGTTCAACATTTTCTATAGCAGTGCTATTTGAAGAAAAATATCCGTAAAACAGTTCGGCGGGGGGAACAAAGACGAGGCAGCTGGGCGGTTAGGCTGGTGCCCTGCCCGCAGCCCCTCTGCCCCTGAGTACCCACCCCCCCCCCCCCGCGCCCACCTCTCCCTGCTTCTCAGCCTGTGTTGGAGGACGCGCGGCCCCGCAGGGGAAGCTGGGGGCACCGGGGCCTTCCTGCAGCACAGACAGACGTCCTGAGAATGGTTCCTCCGAGAGCTCCCCGTGGGGCTTGTGCAGGAGCCCACACAGCTATCAGCACCCTTCCTAACTAACCCTGTGGCCTCGCGCCCTGCCTGCCTCCCTTCCTCACAGCCTCGCCCAGGCTCTGTGTGGACAGCATGTGGACCACGAGCTTCCTGACTTATGACTGTGTGAAACAGAAGCCCCAAACTCAACGTGTCAGCCAGGCTGCTCTCTCTCCTTCCGGATGCTGTACGGAAAACCTGTTCCCTCGTCCTCTTCTGCTTCTGGAGGCGCCTGCATCCCTGGGTTCGTGGCCTCTCCCCCCATGTTCGAAAGCCAGCAGCGATGCGGCCTCAACCCTCTCTCTCCCTTCTTTCAGGGGTCCTATGGTGACTCTGCCTGCTCAGATGACCCAAGACAATTTTTCCCTTTTGCACCCAGATCCTTGCCTCAGGCTCTGCTTCTGGGAGACCCAAACCCACCCCGACAAATGCATGGCGCCCCTCGGCTCTTGCAGCCCCCTCGAGCTGTGCTACCAGGAACCCGTGTGGGACATCTGTGTGGCACCTGACCTCACGCTGCTGCCAAGCCTTTGCGGATCCCAGCACGCCCCCATCAGCCCGTGTTCCTGGCGGCCCTGCAGTTTTCCCTCCAGAATATCAAGTTTGGCCTCAAAGTTGACCCTGATGGCCTATTCACCTCAGGGAAGACCCTGAACAAGACAATATTGGCTGCCTTCTCTGCACCTCCCAGACCCCCTCTGCCTCCGGTAGCCGGGATTCCCCAGGCTGGCGGGCTCCTGAGACCAAGCGGACACCCTGCCTGGCTGAGGTGACCCGGCTGCAGGATGGGGGGCGGAGGGTGCTGTCTGGGAGAGGGAAGGTTTTTTTCCTACGTTCCTGGACCTGGGAGTGGAATCTGGCCACCCCGGTACCAAACCCAGCTCTCCCACGTCCTGGCTGGGGAACACCGGGCCAGTCCCTTCCGTTCCCTGAGCCTCCACTTTGCCATCTGAGACATGGGACAGTATTTCCCCTCCGGAAGGAGTGATACTCAGAACGTCAAACAAGTCCTAGAGAAGAGGCAGTGACCGTCAGGGGCAGGGCCAGACGTAAGTGACAGTTCAGCGACGCGCTCTAAGAGCCGAGCAGCAGCCTCGCCCGCCGCAGGAGCTGCTGGAAGGGCTCGACGCCAGAATGCGGGTCGGAGCGCGCTTTCAGGCCGCGGCAGCCGCGACATCAACGGCTGGGATAGACTTCCTGGGCTGGATGCAAGCTGGGCTGTTGCAAAACAAGTTCAAGTAGCTGCCCAGGAGGCAAGCACCCGTGACTGAGTTCCTGGGGCCACAGGAGCCAAGGCCACACTTGAGGAGGAAGCAGAAGGCAGAAGTGGGCCTGGCCACGCCCCACCAAGTCCGGACCTTGTCTTGAAAGGACACGTGTCCCTTGAGGCTTGCACCAGGCTGCTCAATGACAGCATCAGGTCTTGGCGTCGGTTTGTGCCGACAGCGGGCCAGGGTCCCCGAGAGGTCAGGGGGCACCGGTATGGGGCAGCAGCAGCCCCGCCCCAGGGAGGCCACCGGCCAGGATCTGCAGCGGGGAAGATGCAGGGACATCTATAGACTGTGCTTGAGCCGAAGCCGGAGCCCAGCTCTCCTGTTACCTGTCAGGGGACACACGCCCCGTGGAGGCCCGGCCTGGCTTGGAGACCCGGGGTGGGCGGTTTCTACACGGAGCCCCCCGGGAGGGCACACTGGTGACTGCACTGCCCACGGTGGATTCCTCTTTCCCGCTGTTCCACACGCAGGCAGCTTGTGGGGTGGGGGGGACAGTGGCGTGGGAGACGGGGACAGGGCAGCCCCTCACGTCAGGTGCCCTGGTAGAGAAACCAGGCAGAGGAAGACGATGGTCGGGACAAAGAGGCAGCCCCTTCCCTGCCCGCTCCCCAGAGGCAGGGTCCCGCAGATGACCTGCTCTCCGGGCCCCCTCGGGGTGGGGCTCAGAGCCGTCCACCGGCTCGGCCCACAGGCACGAAGCCACACGCAGTCAGGAGCCAGCAGGGGTGCGTCTTTGTGGCACGCCCCCCACCCCCCAGGAACCAAATCGGTGGCATTGACCCAGGGGAACGGGGAGTGTGGGCGTCCAAAGGAGAAGTCGTTTGCTCAAAAGCAAGGATTGTTCCAGGAGAGCCCTCTGACCATTGAGCCCCCAGATGAAACCCTGGGGTCCGTATTCCTGGTCTGGGGGCCCTCCCCTTCAGTGCTCAAAACTTCCCACGGCCTGGGCCCGTGTCTGTGCCGTGGGCTTCGTGATGTACTGGCTCGAGCAGCGTCCTTCCAGAACCTGCGAGTGCGACCTCGTGGGACGCAGGGGTTTTGCTGATGTAACCAGTTAAGATGAGGTTGTACTGGCTCCGAGCGGGCCGTGAGCCCGACACCTGCTGTCCTCAGAGGAAGGCTGCGTGAACGAGTGGGCACGCACACGCCACGCCGCAGCGAGCCAGGGGCGCCAAGGCCGACCCCGCAGGAGCCAGGAACGAGGCAAGGAGAGAGTGTGGCCCTGCCAACAGCTCGCTCTCAGACCTGCAGCCTCCAGAGCCATGGGAGAACACTCTCCGCTGTTTTTAGCCCCGGTGTGTGACAGCAGTCCTGGACATGTGGAAACAGCTGCCGTGCCCGAGAGCAGGGCAGGCTGCGGGTGCTGGGACGGCACGGCCCCTCAGGAGCCGCCTCAGCGCAGGGGACATGGGCGTCAGTGAGCACGTACCCGGGGCCCCGCCCCTCGGCGGGGACATCAGTGGGGAGCGCGTGTCACACCCTCTCCCGCGGGACCCAGCTCTCGGAACCCGCGGGGCGCTACCTTGATAACTGTCTTGGGTGCCTTGTCCCCCCTGCCCCCACGTGGCCGATGTCCTCACAGACAGGCAGCGAGCACTGAGACCCTAGTCTCAGGGTCTGCACCTGGTGCAGGAGTGAAATAAAGACATCGTCTCTCCCATCTGGACACAACACCTGCAAGGACAGGGACTGAGAAACTTCAATCAGCCTTTCGTAAAGACTTACTCAGTACCTGCTGGGAGCCTGGCGAGGCATAGAGCAGAGAACATGGGCCCACATTTAGAGGTTGTGTGCAGACGGGGATGCCTCTCACTGATGGACCTAATCAGCAGCCAGGGGAGGTGAGGGGCTCACCGCCAAACATTGCCGTGTCCACCTTTGCCTAAGATGAGGGTCTCAGCTTTGTGCACCATGATTCCTAAATGGGCACAAAGACTCATGATAACTCAACTCACAAGAGACTGATGTATATCCCACAACCCATATTTCGTGAAGGCTCTACTTTTCCAGGGACTGGAGTTGCCCAGGCTCTCAGGCATCACCTTTCTGGCCTGCTGCCATGGACACCCAAGCCTGCTGGGAGAACACGGGCCCATCCCAGCAATCACAAGGTCTTAAAGACCCTACTGCCCGTGTTCTGAGTGTGTCGTCTTCTGCCCACCCCCACCCAGGGCAGGGACCTGCTCTGTCTGGTTCACGGCTGCGTGTCCCAGGCTGGCACAGACTTTAAGGCGAGGCCAACTACAGAAGTTCATACCTCATGCACATGGTGGTCCAGCGTAGAAGTTCTCCGTCAGCGTGCGCTCTTGCCTCCTGGGGATTCAGGAGCTCCCTCCGGTTTGTGCCCCGGCGGTCCCGGGATCTGATCCCTTAGCATCCAGCCAAAGGAGGAAGACAGAATATGGAGAACACAGCCCGTCTCCTGAATACCTGGGTAAGAAGCAGCCGCTACCTTCCCCGCCACTGCGATTGGTGCGAATGAATCACATGGCCCCACCTGGCTGCCAGAAACCACCTGGCCCCTGGCGGCCGGCAGACCACTCTACGGCCGGAAGGAGGGAGGACAGCCAGCCCCAGGTGCGTCGTCCACACTTGCTTGAGTCACTGACCAGTGCGTTAACTAACGAATGAACAGACCCCAGGAAAGCGGTTTCACGAATGGTGGGGGAGGTGCTGGGCTGACTTGGGGACCCTTGTGACTGAACACGTCAGGACACGGCCCTACTGCCCGCCCCCCATGTCACCACCAGGTGCATCACCCACTTACGGGGCCGTGGAGGGGTCCGCGAGGCCAGCTCGCCGAGCTCTGCCTTTCCCACCAGAGACTGTGCCAGGGTCACAGGGTAAGTTTGTGAGTGAGGGGCCAGGCCCTCGGCCACCTGACCCCCAGGCCAGTGCCTGGGCTACTCCGTAGCCGCCGGACCCTCATTGTTGAGCTAATTACTGCAAGTCCAGGCCTGCGGAGCGTCTGTGCGGGGACGCTGTGTAAACATTTCCTCTTGGGCAGAGCAGGAAATGAAGGGATGACAAGGTCAAGTGACTTTCCTCGGCTCCTGCTGTCCTGCCCATCATCCCAGGCCCCGCCCGGGCCTGCTCGCCGCCTTCCCAAGGCTCCTGAGCCGGGCCAGGGGGGTGGCCAGGCAGCCATGGGGGGTGCTGGGGGCATCGCCTCCTGCATCTGGGCCTCGGAGCCCTGGGCTTGACTCCTGCTCTGCCCCTTCCTGGCTGGGTGCTTTGGGGAAAGTTGCTCAACCTCTCTGAGCTTCCATTTCCTCTTCTGCCATGTCCCTTCTCCGTGGGGTTGTATGAAATGACACGATGTGAGCAGGGCGTCTGGCACAGACCCTGACAGACAGTGGGTCCTCACCATGTTTTCCTGTTTTTAAGCTCTACTTAAAAGATTGTTCACTGAAATGTACACTTTCAAATGGTTAATTGTATGCTCTGTGATCTTGGCCCCAATGAGAGAAAAGATCACGTGTGAAATTCTTTCTCCAGGGTCCCCCACCATCACACACTCGCACACTCTCATCTGTTATCATGTTGAAAACTCACAACGCCCCTGCAAGGGTACTCCGTGTGCCCAGCCTGCAGATGGGTAAACTGAGGCTCAGAGGAACACGCCCCTAGAGGTCACGTGTTGGGCTAGCATCAGGGCCAGCTGGCCAACAGGGTCAGCCTCTGCTGTACTCAAAGTCAGAAACACACAGTGACTGCTGCAGATGGACGGCACTTGCCCCCGTGTCCCCCATGAGTCATGGGCGCTGAGGAACTACCTCTCCGATTCTGCTCTCCCCTCCCCACTGACTTTCGGCTCAAAGGAGCTCCATGATGAGCTAATCCGCCACCCCATTTAAGCAGAAGAGTAAACAGACCAGAGAGGTTAAGTGACTTGCCCAAGGTCACACAGCTAATTAGTACCAGACCCGACACACAGCCAAGGCTTCCTGCCTCCCCCGCCAGGGCGGCTCCTGGACTCTCCCCAGACATCTCCAGGGGCGCTCTGCTGCAAAGACAGGGCTCCGAGACCGTGACGCTGGCAGGCAGGCCGGTAGTGAGGGGCCGTCGCAGGTTCGTCGGGCTTCCAAAAATCTTTAGGTGCCGTGCTCTGTGCCTGAGCAATTCAAAATCTGACCCGTGTCCCGGGTCTCTCTGAGTTCTAAAAAGAGAAAAGCTGCTTTGAAACTTAGAGGGAACCCATTTCCCAACTGCCCGTGCATCAGATCAAGTTATTTTTCCCCCCTGTGTGGACTGTGGGATTTTTTTAAAAAGATATTTCCCATTACAAAAAATAAGTTCAAAGAGGGAAAAAAAAAAATGCAATGAGCCCCTGTGAGCAGCGGGAACTGCAGGCCGCCGGGGACAGGTTGCCCTCTGCTGGATAAAAGGGGCATAGCCGTCTTCTGGACTGTGGTTCTTGAAGGGCTTAAGGAAGCAGCAGAGCCTCCTTTCCAACCCCCAAAGTTGTTGCAGATCCCACGTGATGGTTGTTGCGCCGCTTACACGTGGGTTTGCATTTCGTCCACAACTAAAAGCTACTCAGAACTCAGACGTACGTTTAAAGGCTGCTCCGTCTCGTTCGTTCTTGGGTTGATCCACCGCTCGTCTATACCACAGGGCACGTCCACGGCAGCCGGGGCCACGGACAACAAGCAATTTAACAAATTCACAGACAAAGCCGGACAACAGGGTCCAGGTGGTTGTAAATGCTGTGAAATAAATCATCAAGGCAGGAAAGGGGCGGGCAGGTGGGCAGGCCGCTTTGAGCGCACACCTGACCGCAGCGAGGGGGCGGAGCTCCAGGCCAGGGAGAGCGGGAGGCCCCGGGGGCACCGCGGAGGGACACAGGCGAAGCAGCCGGTCAGCTGTCCCCACAGCCCCGCGTCCCAGCAAACAGGTCAGAGAACCGCTCCACCCACAGGTGACGCCTGCACCTTGAGGACCAGACCCGGGGTGGGGGTGGGGGGGGTGCAGGAGCCGGGCTAACAGGGCACCTCCAGCGTGGGGCCCAGGGAGTCCAGCCTCTCCGGAGGCCCGGCCATGGTGGCGTCAGCCACACCCAGCCCTTGTATGGGGTCAGGGGCCAGGGGTTCCTGCCGGGTCACCCGTGGGGGCAGGCGGCCCTTGTGGAAAGCCAGACTGGGGGAGCACACAGCCTTCTGGAAGTTTCCAAGCACTCGAGGGCAGAGGCAGGCTTCTCTGGGTGTGCTGTGCCCCGGCTCCCCTGCCGGCCCCTCACCCACCCCCCCATCCCGCCAGGCTGGGCCCGTTGTGCTGAGCAAGACCTCTGGGTCCAAGGCCACTGCGGCCCCCACTTTGTTTCCTCTCAGGAAGGGGCCCTGCCTCCCTGCGGCTTAGGTCGTGATGACGAATGGAGGACAGCTGACCCCTGGCCCCAGGGTCAGAGGGCACGGGTGTGCACCCACACCAGGCAGCATTGGCGGGGCTTGGCCCAAGACCGGCAGGCTGGCGCTCGTTGGGCGTGTGGGCCCCTCTGAAGGGGCAGGGCAGGGTTCGACCCCATTATCAGGCTCCCCTGCAGCTGCCTTGCCCTTAAGGCCAAGGATGTCCTGTGACCCCGGCCAGCTGCATTAGCATCGCCAGGGACCTGAGAAAATGCAGAGTCCCAGGCCCACCATTCCTGCAAAATCGGGCTCTGCATTGTAAACGCTTCCCGCCCCCCTCGGGGCTCCCGAGGCACAGGGCAGGTGAGACTGCCTGGAAGCCCAAGCCAGAAGAGGCCCCCCTGTGTGCCCCGCCGGCCACGGCCAGCTGCTGGCATGGCCCTCCCCGCCCCGTCACCTCCTTGCACCTGGCCTTCTGGGCTGACCACAGCTCCCCAAGTGCCCTCGGCCTTGCCCTGCCCCCACCCAGGCGACAGTGGGGCCATAATTAGCTCACACCCATCCGCGCTCTCCAACGGCCCCCAAGAGAGGAAAGCACTTCTCAAGCGCTGACATGTGAATACGCCGGGGAGGAAGGGGGGCGCTGCTCTGGGACACCCTGGCTCCACCGCCCGGGCTGTGGGCGGCCCCCGGCGCAGCAGGACCGTGGGGACGAGGTGTGGCCGTGGCACTTGGGCCATGTGAGGGACACTCTGAACGTGCGCCCTGGTTCAGGGCCCTGGAGGGGAGGCCCCTCTGGACGGGGAGGGGCAGCCTGGCCAGGGGGACTCGGGCAGCGGAAGGCTCCCATCTGCCCGGCAGGCGGCACGGGCCCACAAAGCAAATGTGTCCCGTACAGCCGCAACTCAGACTCAGCAATTAATTTTTTGCCAAATTTTCTGCTCCGCTGATCATCACAGATCTTGTTGACCCACTAGTCTCTTAGAAACATGGCGGCAGTTCTGCCCTAAATACTGTAGCAGGTGTCTCTAATCACAGAAAGACATTCTTCTATGCGATCGCCACGCCATTAGCTTACTTAGCAAAATTAGCAATAATTCCCTGATCGTCTGATGCCAATATTCAGATTTCCCCAGTTGTCTCCGAAATGTCTTCTGCGGCTGGCTTTTAAACCAGGACCCAGTGGTGGAGTGCGCGTCACACTTGGTTGTTTTCCGCTCTTCACTCCAGAGCCGTGGCCCTGGCTCACCCTGATCGCCCCGCTCCCTGGACCACAGAGGAGACCAGGCTCCGGCGGCCAGAGCGGCCCCGTCGTCAGCTCCGGGATGAGCCGGGACCACTGCCGAGGGAACGGAGTCCTGGCACTCGTGCCACACCCGTCCTGCCTGGCAAGAGGGACCCCGGTGATGCCCCCGACAGCGTCCGTAGACACGAGCCATCCGGACCTGACTGAGAGGGACCTGCCTAGGACAGAGTCACAGCCGAATGGGGACAGAGTGCCCCAGGGCTCAGCCAGAACCCCTCCGCTGCAGCTCTGGGTTGGTGCAGACGGTGGGGGTGGCGTCTGTCACCCGATGGGGAACCACGGATCAGAGGACCAATTTGCCCACAGCCACCAGCAAATTGGTACTAAGTGTGCGCGGCTCCTGGTGGCTCCCTAGCACATGCGTGTTGGTTCTCTGAGCCCCGACATCCCAGCTGTTGAACCTACAAACACAGTGACGTCCCACCAGGCATAGGGTTTCCGGTGTCTTCCCCCAGCTTTGTATCTGCTTTGATGGCTGTGCCCCCGGCACTCTTGTGAGGTTCCCAGGGCTCCTGGAACCCCTGATTACCATGTGGGAGTCTGAAACCCGGCTCTGCAGCCCAGTCACCCCCTACCCCGAGCCCCCAGCAGGATCGAGCGGATGCCGGGACTTGGCTGGAAATCGCTGCTGGCCTGGGGTCTTGTCTTTCTTTCCATCCTTCTTCATCCCCCTTGGTTTGTCCCATGGCCTGGACCCTTTGCACACAAATCCTGCTTCAGGTCTGTCTGTGGGGGACCCCATCTAAGACAACCAACTGACGACCTTCCCAAGGAGCCTTTTGAGAAATCTTACTAATCCAATGGGGCTGCTTTCCGGGGAGAACTAATTCGTATTCACAGAACTTTGCTTACAGTCCTGGGTCCCCAGGAATCCACCCGCACACCCCCCCTTTGAGACCACGCTCCCTGCCGTTCAGATCTGCTGGCTCGCTGGTGGTAGGGGTGTCCGGCGGGGGGGACAGGCAGCACGCGGGCCTGCGCTGGGACCTCGGCCACGCACCTGTCGTCTGAGTAACGCCGGGCAGTGTCCTCGGTGCAACAGGTCTGATCCGTGAGCAGGACCCTCACAGCGACCGGTTGTCCTCATCCATGGGAAGTGCTTAGCACAGTGTGGCACATCATAGTAAGCAAGGGACACTGTTACTGGTGTCGCTTTATGGGAAGCTGCCTCAAGTCCTTACTGGTGTGCTTGTTACAAGTGAATATGCTGAGCTCCCGGAAACCTTTGGAAAGGTCTGATTCAGCTCCAGGATCCAGATATTTGAGATCACACTCGGGAGCTACTCTCCGCACACCCTCTCTGTTAAATCTGCCGACAGCCCCCGAGGGGCGATGCTATCACACGGGCAAGCGGGTGCAGCACTGGGGGAGACGGGAGCTGCCCCCCCACGCAGCTAGCAGGGCAGCGGGAGGCCAGGCCTGCCTCTGGTTCCCTTCTCCCCGAAAGCCCTGGGTGTCGTTGGGAGACTCCCAGGTGCCGTGCACAGTGTTTGCCTCTTCTCTGGAAAGAGCCTTGAGCACCGGAAATCTAGACCTGCTGTCCTGACTCCCATGACTTCTGCTGTCCGTCAACCTTGGAAAGCAGCTGCTGAAACATGGCTTCCGCCTCGTGGGTTCCCATGCAAATCGCTCCCAGCGCTGGGCAAAGTGCAGCGCCTTCCATAGGTCACAACCTTCGCCTCTTCCTCTCCTTCCAATGCAGGAACTGAGTGTAGTTCCTTTCTCCCCACGCCGGGTGGGAGAGGAAGCCGTTTCTGTCCACTGCAGCCTGTGCAGGCGGAGGCCTGGGTGGGCTGCCGGCTTCCTGCCTGCCCTTTGCCCCCCGTCACCCCCAACCCATCCTCCACCAACACATGGGCCACCTTCAGTCCCACATTCCCACTGCTCCTTCCAGGCAGCCCACCTGGATTTCACCTACTCATCAGACAGGAGCAGGCGACTGGCCAGGCTTGGCAGAGGGGTCTCCTTTGAAATGAAAGGATGAGCTTCACCCGCCAATGACAGAGCCATCTGTCCTTCCCCCACAGGACAGCCACCGGGGTCCCCGGCGCTCCCAACTTGGGGGTGGACGTTTTCTACGTGGCCGTTGTATGGTGTCTTCTCAGTGGAGAAACGAGCAAAACAAAGGGAATAAACCACCACACTGATGTCAGCAGCATAGAGGGAACCCACCACTGAGAAGGACTGACCTGGCCAGGCCCTGTTCCATATGTCCAGACTCTAGTTCAACTGCATGCGTCGTCCAATGCTTGAGTCATCCAGCTTGAATGCTCCTAGGAGCGGGGGGCTCACTCCTTTTCAAGGCAAGAGATGTATCTCACATAAGGAGATGAAGCTGGCCTCACTGCCCCTCCCTTCATCAAACCTTTAGAAACACCATCCCCCCTGCCCCCGGCCCCTGCCCCAGAGAGCAAGCCAGCTGTGGTCCTGAGACACCTGAACTGCCCTTCCTCCCGAGTCTCCGCTCTGTCTGCCGTCCACTGTCCCCTCTCTCTGGACGACAGAAGCCAGTCCCTCCTGGCAGCAGCCTTCATGCCAGGAGCGTGTGGGCGTCCTCTCGGGCCACCGGGCCACCTCTCGGGCCACACGCACTGTTAACATCCCTGGTGTGCAGGTGAGGGCCCGTGTGTCACCGAGGGGAAGCTGCACATTTCAACCCTTAGCCCTTGGCCTGGAAATTCTTGAAGTGTTTCCATGAGCCCGGAAACCTTGAGAATTCCCCGGGCCCCCTGCCGAAGGGCTGTGAGCCCTCGAGGCTGAGGGAGCACCTCCGGAGCGCACGTGGACGGCGCCCTGGGACACGCGAGTGTGTCTGCACCTGGTCACACCTGCCTGAGACCCAGAAGGACTCCCTGGCCTGGGAGGGGCGCTGGGGGACCCGGAGTCAAGGATGGCGGGGGGACAGCTCCTTTTCACCTGCTCTTCCTTGTCAGTGTTCAAAATTAAGTTTACCCTGTGCAACCGTGGCCTCTTGGCAGTACTTTGAAAGATGGAAAAATTAAGGAGTACGAACCTCTGGAGGGCAGAGACCATGGGGCAGTTAGCATCTGCCCGAATGGAAAAGGGCAGGGGGAGAGGCAGGGGAATGGCCTAAAATAGCCTCTTGGAAAATTGCAGCCAGATTTTTTATTTTTATTTTGTCCGCGTTTGATCACACAGCAGACATCGCAGGCCAAGCCGCCGTGGTGCCAGGAGAGCATCGGAATGAGCTGGGAAAGGCCAGAGACCTCTCTGTTACCTTTCTCCTCCGCCGTGGCCAGCCCTGGAGAGAGGCAGTGGGCACACACCTGGGGGCGGCTTTGCCTTTCATGCTGACCACAGCACCCGCCTGTCAGACGCCAGGTGGGGAAGAAGAGGGGGTTTCTAATTTGGGGTGTGCTGTGGCTCGAGGCCAACAGCTCCACTCCCCCCTGCCCGGCCCCGGCCCCAGGCGAGGTCTCCGGGCAGTGCCCCAGCGAACGCTGCAGGAGTGGCCTGACCCGGCGGGTATTTGCTCAGGGAGCGTGTCTCCTGGCCTGGCCAGCCGCTCGGCCCTGCCCGGAGAAGGGCCTCCCACCCGCGGGCCGGCCTGTGCGCTTCCCGCAGGAGCCAGCACCCTCCCCAGCCCATCGCCTCCCCCACACCTCCAAGAATAGCCGAAGCCCTAAGTTTTCTCGAGTTCTTTGTCTCTGGCAGAACTGGTGCGGCGTGGGGGTACCCAGAGGGGGGAACCGACCGGAGAACATCTGATTGCTCTCAGAATTACCCCTCGAGGCACCTCACACACGGATGAAGGAAGTCCAGATCCCCACACTGACCCAGCCGTGGGCACCGGGGCCACGGGGGCAGGACCTGTCCACAGCCTTCGCGACGTCCACACCGTCCCCCCAGCCAGGCCACTGCCTGGAACACCACCAAGGACGAATGCCTAGCTCAGCCTGCCTATGACAGGGAGGAATGGGGAGCAGCCCATGGGTACCACCAACAGGGCCGGCGACGTGAGCGCCGCTGCGGCCACGGGAGGTGTGGTGTGGGAGTGCTTCCGGGGATGTGGAGGTCTGTCCTCGAGCTGCTGTTGGAGGGGACGAGGGAGCCACCGGATGGGAGATGGGACAGGACCCTGATCCTGTAAAGCCCCGCCGGGATACAAACACACACAAGGGAATGTCTACGAGATCGTTTTGGCTGTGCTCCACAATATGTACAGGGTTAGGGCTGAAGGGTACGGTTGCAGGTGATCTTGGCTCCAGACTTCCATTAATCAGTACATTCTAATTTTTTGTGAAATGGTAACTATCCTTAACGTCTTCGAGGTGTGATCTGCATACACTCATTTCAAGTGCATATCTCCCCTGGATGAGACCAGTCTAGCTGTGGAAACATCACCACAAACAAGACAGAGAACGACCCATCAGCCCCTCTTGGGACAATGCCTGCGCCCTCCCCCAATCCCACCCCCAAACAACCGCTTCTCCACTATCTGCTACTAACTTAGATCCGCCTTTTCTAGACCTTTCTATCAGTGGAATCACAATATATATTGTCTTGTGTATCTGTGTTCTTTTGCCCGGAGTGATGTCTTTGAGCCCACCTTCTGTGTATCAGTAGTGGGGTTTTCCCTTTTTATGGCTGAGTAAAAAGTGTCCACCGTGTGGATATGCCCCACTGATCGTCTTACTCGCTCTTTGATGGGCGTCTGGCTGGCTTCTAGCTTGGGGTGACAATTACAAAGTAGTTGTGAGCATTCACGTTCAAATCCGTCTGTGGACACAGGTTTTCCTTTCTTTTGGGAGAACAGGTGGGAGAGGAATCGCTGGTTCATGCAGTAAATGTATATTTGCTTCTAGAAGAAACTCTGAAACTGTTGTCCAAAGTGACTGTAGAATCACGTGTTCCCAGCAGCACGAAAGTTCCAATCGCTCTGCTCCCCGCCAACACTTGGTACTGTCAGTCTCTTTAATTTAGCCACTCGGATGGGAGTGTATCTCACAACGCCTCTAAGTTTCGTTTCCCTGAGGACTCTTGCCGCCGAGCATCGTCAGCATGCCTGGTGTCATTTTTTTCTGCGAAGTATCTTCTAATATTTCTCTCATTATTTCCAGGGGATTGAATTAACATCTGGCATAACGTGTTTTGGGGGTGTTGTTGTTGTTGTTGTTGTTAGTATACTGGATAAAGGTCCTTCATCAGATATGCACATCATGAATATCTTCTCCTGCCTGATCAGTGACTGGGCTGGGCTTTCCCATTTTTGTATGGTGTCTTTTGAAGAACCCGGGTTTTAAATTTTGGTTAAGTTCAATTATCAATTTTTATGTTTTCCTTCTGTAGTTTACACCGTTTGTGTTTTTATCTAAGAAGTCTTTGACTCTCCCAAGGGTATAAAGATTTTCTCCTATGCTTTCTTCTCGGAGTTTTATAGTTTGGGATTGTGTATTTCAGTGTACGATCCATTTCAAATTAATTTTCTAAGTGGTGTGAGTTAATGTTCAAGGTGCATTTTTTGCCCATCATCTACAGCGTCCGGAATGGGAGCCCCTGGCCCCAGGTAGTTGTGGTACCCGCACAATGTGGCTGGTCCAAATTGAGATGTGCTGCTCATGTGAAATGCACAACACGTGGCAGGGATGTGGAACCGCCCCCCCAAAAAATGCAAAATGCCTCATTAATGATTTTATTGATTACATGTTAAAATGACAGTGTCTTGAATATATTGACTTAAATACAACTACTTAATTAAAATTAATTTTACCTGTTTCCTTTTGCTTTTTCAGTATGGCTACCAGGAATTTAAAATCACCTTTGTGGCTTGCATTATGCCTCTAGGGGACAGCAGTGGTCCCCGTGGACCCCCGCTCCAGCACGGTCTGTCAAAAACAGCTCTTGGCCCCGGCTTACCTTTGCACCGCCGTCGGGAATCGGACCATGTGTGTGCGACTCCCTGGACCACTCCACGGATCCCCGTGTCTGTCTGTGTGCCGAGGCCACGCCACCCGCTGAAATCAAGGCCGCGTAAGTCTTCCAATATTATCCTTATTTTCCAAATGTGTTTTTGTTATCTTAAGTTCTTTCCATTTCCGTGTTAATTTTCAAGTCAGCTACTAAGGTTTTGTTGTTGTTGTTGTTGTTGTTGTTGTTGTTAAAGCCTGTTGAGATTTTAAGATTACATGAAATCTGTAGATCAATTTGGGGAAGGCTGACGTCTTAGAAACAGTGAATCCTCTGAGCCATAAATGTGCTATAGCATGTCGTTTCGAACTGCAATCCTTTATGGTCTAACTTACCCCTAAATAGGTTATGGCTTTGATATCATTTCACAGGGTGCTTTTAGATTTTTATTTTCCGTTATCGACTCTAGAAACACAACTGAATTTCTTACAAAGTGACCCAGAACATTGCTATCTTACTGCATTTACTTATTACTTCCAGTAGTATTTTGGTAAGCTCTTTTGGATTTTCTCTGTTTACACGCGTGCCATCTATGAAGAAAGACATTTTCTTCCTTCTTTCCAATCGCTCTTTGCTGGCGGCGCCTTCTCAAGCCAGCTGCGCCCACGAGGCAGACAGCAGTGGGGGCGGGGAGGGGAGAGCGGGCAGCTCTTCCTCGGTCCTGGGCTGGGGGGTGTCGCCCACGTACCCGCGAGCCTTTGTCGGGTTCGGGAAATCTTCCTCATTTCCAGGTTGCTGAGAGTTTTCATCATGAATTGGCTTTGAATTCTCGCTGTGTGTTTTCTGGTTGTACCAAGATGACCGAGTGGTTTTTCTCTCTCGTTCTGTTACTGTGGGTATTCTCGAATGTTTGGCCGGCTCCACTCACCTGGGGTAAGTGCTGGAGCCTAGTACCCCGGGTGCTGGTGCTGGTGCATCACCGACACCTCGTGACCGGGGAGGCTGAGCTCCGCACCAATGTGCCCTCAGGGCCTCCGCCGAGCGCAGAGCTGCAGGGCCCTTTCCCTCCAGAGTGATCTCCTGCTGCTAGGCGGGGGACGTCCCCAGGGCACCTGGAGCCACCCAGAGGCCTACCCATTCCGTCCATCCTCTGCAGCGCCGCAGGGAGAGGGGCCTGCACAGGGCCGTGACCGTGGCGGTCCGTCGGCACAGCTGACCACAGGAGCGTCCGACCCCGCCTGTCATCAGGTTCGCTTAATCCCCAGAAAACACTATAATCCGTAGCGTCCTCTGCAGGATCGAGAACAGAAAGCGTGATTTATTGCTGCTGAAGTATATCCTTTCGTTTTTCCACTGCCTTGGGGAGCAATTCCTCACAATGTCAGCAGCCGGCTGAAGACGAGAGGAAAGGGGCAGAGCCAGGTGGAGGGAGAGGGCGGCACAGGCGCCCTGGGGACCCTCACCTGGGACCGCTGCTGACCACCCCAGGCCAGGGAGACATCTGGCCCTGAAGGCCTCGCACGGGGGCTCGTGGGCCCGAGGAGGAGCCCGGGTCTCCCCCACTTCCTGCCCGCCTGGGCCCAGCTGCCCTGGTTTTATTAGAACCAGTTGCACATGAGTTTCCTAGAAACAAAAGGGGCTGATGTCATCCGCCTCGCCCCGAGCACAGGAAGTGCTAGCAGGAGAGCCTTTGCCTTGGGCCCGGAGCCTGCCCAGCACCACCTCCCTGGCCCTCGCAAACGGCCAGGAGGCCGGTTCTCGTGGGAGGCACTGTAGAGGAGGGGAAACCGAGGCACAGAGTGGGTTTGACAGCTGGAGCTGGGCTGGTCCTCCACTGGCCCTCATGGGGCGGCCGCTGGGGCTCTCGTGCCCGTTTCTGGAGGGGACACACGGGCCCCGCGGCGCCGCGCCCCGCCACCCTCTGCAGCTCGGGCGGAAACACTGACCACAGCTCTTTGTGGGGGCTCCCCACCTGTCCAGGGGGCACGGCCCTCTTGGGAGGAGTGAGCACCCCCCACCGTGGGCCGCACGCTGGCTGCCCGCCAGGCACACGGTGGCTGACCTCCCGGGCGTCCCCTCGTTTGGTCCCAGCAGCCATCCCTGTCTTCAGGGCACAGCTGACGACAGGGACCCGCGTTGCCGGGGGCACAGGACTGTGACCGCGGCCCCGTGCCCTCCCGTGGGGCACACGCATGGCCCTCAGAGCAGCACAGGGCACCCCTTACGTGTCCAGCCACCGCTCCTGAAGGCACCGTGAACCCCGTGAGGGCGGGACTCCCACTGCCTTGTTCTCGGCCTGTCCCCCGAGGCCAGAGTTGTGCCCCGCACACGGCAGGACTCAAGAAACACCTGTCCAATGAGTGAATGAATGACCATAGTTGCGTTCACAGAGCACCCGCTCGTGTGGGGACGGTGCCCGTGACCCACCTGGATACGTGCGCCTCCTAACGACACGGGAGCTGACACGGGGGAGGGGGGGCACCTGTCAGTAGGGTTGCAAGCTCTCCCAGTGGGTGGGGGCTGGGCCGGGCCCCCCAGAAGACGCGCTCGCCCACCCGTCTGCCTCCTGGGCTGGGAGGACCTATGGCCAGGACTGGAATCGCTGGGGCGACTGGGGCGCAGACAGCGCCTCCCCAGAGGCTTTCACACGGGGCCTGCGTACGGCGTCAGGGTTGCCAGATTCTCAGGCGGTGCTGAAGGCTTCCAGAACTCGGTTCCCCGGGAAAGGTGGCAGGGACCATGTTGCCTTTTCCAGCCCAGCCTCAGGTCACGTGGCCTGGCTTCCTGCATTCCGAGGGAGTAGCCTGGCCAGGGCCAAGGGCCGGAGACAGAGATCCCGCCACCAGACGGGAGGAGGGGCAAGTAGTGCGTGGACATGTTTTAAATCGACTATAGATGAGCACCAGTATAGTCTCCATCTCACAGATGACACAACCGAGGCACAGAGAGGTTAAGCGGATGGCCCAGGGTCACACAGCTGGCTAGTGGAGAGCCCAGAGTCGTGACCCCCTCCCCGTGGTACCATTCCAGGGGTTCCTGTGCCCCTGACCCTCCTGCCTAGATCCCAGACCAAAACCCTTCTAATCAGAGCAGGAAGTTGCTTTCTCTGTTGGCGAGAACAAATATTTTCTTCACTCCCTGAGGTCCCAGGCCCCAGGGTCACCCATGGTGATGCTAAGGAGGACACGGTCCCTGCCCTTGGGGAGCTCCAGGCCGTCCCCACAACGGCAGCCCGCGAGCTCTCAGACTGCAGGAAAGCTGGCTGAGGGCGGAGGGGGCAGGGCCGCTGGCACTGGGGGATCTGATGGGGCTTCACGCAGAGACGTGACATCTGATGGACTCAGGATGGGGCTCATGGAGCTGACCTCAGCATGGCTGGCATCTGGGGCCTTGTCATGGCGGCCGCCCTATGCACCGTCACTATGAAGCCGCCCCCCGGGTTTGAGCGGTAGCCCCACACCACCGGTTTCTGACAACGAGCACAGTCTCCGGATAGTACCGAACATCCCCTGGGAGCAGAATTACCCCTAGCGGGAAACACTGGCTTCGAGGAAGGAGCAGGAGGTTTTCCGGGGGGAAGAAGTACCCTCCATACAGGCAGGTTCAAGGTGGGGCTGAGAGGTAGGCTGCAGGGCAAACTATGAAAATGGACAGAGAAGCTTCAGCTAGCCTGGGAGAGCCTTGCCTAGTTTGTGGGGAAATTTGGACTTGGTCCTATAGGCAACGGGGAGCCGAGGAAGGTTGCTAAGCAAGGAGTGACATGAAAAGGCTTACTGCTTAGAAGGATCACCGTCAGTGGTGTGGAGGCGCAGAGAGAGACTTGGAGGCTGCTGCACTGATCCAAGCAAGAGAAGACACACACACACATACACAGGTAGGAATGTCGCCAGGAGAGATGTGTGGAGTGCTGCAGGAATTTGGGACAAGAGAATGCTAAAGACAGGGGAGTTCCTGCCAGTGGACGCTCCGTGGGGTGCCTTGAAGGGGGTGGCCAGGAGGGAGGGGGCATTGCTTGCTGCTGGAGAATGCAGCAGGGCTGCAAACAAGGCTGGCCGCAGAGGGGGGCCCACCTTCCAGACGCCCAGCCGGAGGACCCAGGCACGGCTCTGGAGCCACACGCCGGGAAGGACATGCTCACACGTGGTTCGGGAGGGTATGTTAGAGGGTGTGCAAGAGGACCGTACGTGCACGTGCCTGTCAGGGACCCCAGCATGAGCTCCCCACCCCCTGTGTGTTTACAGCTGTCTCGTCCTTGAGGGCCTTGCAGGTGCCCCCCAGGGGCTGCCCTGTCCAGGGGCCACGCCATCAGCCAGAGCAAGCCCTGCGATTTCTTAGAGTAGGCGTCAGTCCCCAAAGGAGAAAGCTGATTTCATGTGGCTATTCGTGGGCATGTGGGGGGCTCCAGGTGACGTGGAAGCAGAGTGTGGGAGCATCTTCTGTGGCCCCTCCACCGTCACTCCGCCTCTGTCCGCCTCTTGCCCCACGAGGGCTGGGAGGTCCCGGGGCCCATGCCCAAGAATGGGCTGGGGCTCCCTGGCGGCACGGCCCACAGGCCTTGCTCTGCACCTGGTACGGAAACGACGCTCGAAGCGTATGCACGATTCCGGTCTCGCACTGTGCCCATTAGACAAGTTCTGGAACTATTCCATAAACACGCCTTTGAAAGACTGGCTCCTTCTGCTCAGCTATGCAAATGGTCAGCACCTTTTTATCCAAAGAGAGAACTCTCGGCCTTTTTATCTGACCCGTGGAGACTCGGCAGGGCCTGAGGATTCAAGCAGAGGGCCCACACAGACAGCGGGAGAGAAGGGAGAGCCCCCAGCGCAGCCTGACGGGGCGGGAGGAGGGGGAGGGGCGCCGTCCCCCAGGCTGGGGCGTCTCCCGCCGTGATGCCCCCGCGCGCTGTCCCAGGGCTGACCCGCGCACAAGCAGACCTCGTGGGCCGAACCTGTGCCGCTGTTTCCTCCTGCGTATCTGTCCCCCGTGGGGGCACTGTTTCCTGGTGGCCGGGTGCATGGCAGGTGGTGCCACGGAGCTGTCCCTGCAGCCGGGCTCGGCTAAGTGTGTGGGCCTCCCTGCACCCCACAGCCTGGCGCCCGGGGGGCTCCCTCCGCAGGACCGGGCGCCCGCCCCTCGGGCTCTTGGACACACGGGAGTGTGTGAGATGCTCCATCTCCCCATTTTACAGCTGAGGACACGAAGGCACAGAGAGGTTGCTGTCTCATCCGAGGCCATACAGCTGATGAGCGGCAAGCTGGCCGCGAATGCCTTCCACTAGGAAACCATGGAGACCCTCACAGTGTCGGCCCCCACAAGTACTTGCTGAGCACACAAGTACACAAATAGGGCGTAACGATCCCCGTGGCTGGGACGCTCCTGTCCTCACTGTCACTATTACCAGGGCTCAGCTTTACGGGGCAAGGCTGACAAATGGCCGGGCGGGGACGGCAGCCAGCTCCCCAGATCCCCGGCCGGGATCGTGTGCCCCTGTGGCCCACCCGGAGTCTGGTCACGCGGCGGAGTCCCTGGGACAGCCCTCACCTCTCCCTCCTGGGGTTTTGAGGCGGCCACCCCGCCAGAGTCCCAGGTCTCTTCCCACACAGAGCTTGGGCTGGGTGTCCACCGCCATCTCCGGCCAGCAGTAACCTGAAGGTCAAGGCGGAGATCAAGACCAGGGGCTTGCGGGCAGTAGACAGGCCCTCACGGCACACACGCTGCTGGACAGGCTTCCTGATGTCCTCTTCCCTGCCAGGACAGTGGGGACGAGAACAGACCGGCCCCATAGTGTCATCCTTTCCTTTCCCAAAACCAGTGGTGCCCACGTTCAACTCGGGATCTGAGAGGCTCCCGTGTACGAGGTCACAGATGCCCCCGGTGGCCGGGTCTGGGCAGAGCCGCACAGGCCACGGTAGGCCCCGCAGCTCACAGGGACGAGAGGGCCACCCGCCTGCCAGCCGTGCCCGGGGCAGCATCACCGCAGGGTCACGGCTCGGGTGTGCTGGGTGTTGCCACAGTCCGTGAGGTTTGGAGATTTCTCTGCACTGTTGATTCTGTCAGTTCTCCAGTCTTCTCTTGCTGGCCGGGACCCACTGTAACCGCCGCTGGCTCGTCCGTGCGCCAGCAAGGGACCCTGTTTTCCTTCCAGTGTGGGGGTCTCATCGATCAAGCCACCGGGCACGTGTTCGTACGGGTCTCTCCGGCACATGCCAGGAGGGGAATTACTGAATTCGCGGAGGTCCTACCGGCCGCGTCGGAGAGTTCCAGCCCCCTGCACCGTCGCCGAGCCTTGACGCTCTGGCAGGAGCGAGCTGGGTCCCACGGTGACCTTAACTCTCTCTTCTCTGGTGAGTTCCGATGCTTGGAAGGATTCCGTGTGTTTCCTGGCCTTTGCGTGTCTTTTTTGCGGAACTGTGCTTGTGGGCTTTGACGCCGTGTTTAACGTAGTTGGTTGTTTCTTACTGATTTGTGGGAGTTCTTGGTGCATCCCAGATATGGGTCCTTTATCAGATGTGTGTACTTGCAACATTTTCTCCAAGTCCGTGGCTCATCCTTTCACTTTCTTAATGGTGTCTTTTGGTAGACAGGAGTGTTTTATTTTGGTGAAGTCGACCAACGTTGTCGTTTGGGTCCTGTCTTGGAACTCGCCCACTCCAAGTTCCACCGTAACTAAGCCCCTGCTGGTGCCCTGCCAACTTCTCACAGCCGGGGAGTCGGTTCTGCCACCGCACCAGCCCCGGCACAGTGCCCGGCACAGCGTGGGGGACCACGGGGTCTCCCCAGCTATGTGGCTGAGCGGTTAGAAGGTGCTCCCCAAAAGCCCGGGCGGCCCCTCCCTGCCTCCCGCCTTGGCACTCGGGGAAAGAGGACCCCTCGGACAGAGCGCCTGGGCCCTGGGGCCAGCATGCAGCGTGGACTCCCAGCTGGCTGGGAGTCTGGTCATGCGGCGGGCGGACTGCCCCAGGGAGCCTGCCGGGCTGCCCCAGGGAGCCTGCCGGGATCCGAGTCATCGCCGAGCCTGGTCCAGACGCCAGGGCTTCCCGGGAGCTCACATCTTCCCGGAAGAGAAGATCAAAGTCCCAGCCCCACTTCAGAGGCAGGAATTTGATTGTGGAGATAACAGGCTGTGGGGTGGGCGAGTGAGCGAAGAGACGTCACAGGAGGGGGACAGCGGGGTCCCCTGAAACCCTCACTCCTTGGGCACGTGGGAGGCTCCGCCAGACCCTCGCATCCTGGGGTCCCCGCTGGATTAGAAGTCCTCGGCTCAGAGAACTCAGAGGGAGAACTCTCGCCCAGGTGTCCAAGACCCTGAAGGGACAGGGCCAGCAATCCAGAAACCCCGGCGTCGGGGGTGGGACAAGGACTTGGCTCAGGCGCAGCTCCTGCGGCAGAGCGTGAGCGCCGCCCCGCGGGCACCTGCAGTGTAGGCCTCCCCCCAGCCGTGCGCCCACGTGTTCCCCAGAGGGCACGTTCTAGGATGTTCACTACAGTGCGGACACCGACGGCCCCCAACTGGAAGCTCTCCAGAGGGCCATCCACACGGCGTCAGAGAACAAGTCGGGCCGTATTCACAGGACGCAGCTCGTGGACACGAGCATCCCGTCCCAGCATGCCACACGCCGCAGCACGGGGCACGAACCCGGCGCGACGCCGAGCAAGGGGGCAGACACGCTCCGTGACCCCCGCGTGCGGATTTCAGACACGGCCGGCCTCGTGGGGCTGTGAGGGGTGGGGAGCGTGACGGCCCCGGGGAGGGGCCCCGAGGGGGCTGGGGGCTGCTCTGACTGGGGCCAGGCTCAGCCCGCGGGGTGTCATCGGGGCCTGTGTGCCTCGCACTCGCCCGGTACACTGCACACCTCGGTCGGGGCTCCTCTGCAGGCAGGGAGGGCGGCTTCGGCGGGGGCGGCGGCGAACAGCCTGGGCCTGTCCCCTCGTGGGTGGCCGGCCGCTGCCCTCGCTCCCGTCGGCCTGCGAGCCGGGCTCGTTCCAGAGGGCGTTGGGCCGAGCACGGCCGCTTCGCTGGAGCCCGGGGGAGCCGGTACCGCCGAAGGGAATAAACACGCGGCGAGCAGGACGCGGTTAGCAGGGTCCCGGTTTCGGCCAAGGACTGAGAAACAGGGGTGGAGCCCCGGGGGCGGAGGACAACGGCCGGCCGTGTGAGGACTGCTCCCCTCTCGCTCCAAGGACAGGCTATTTATTTGACCAAGAACCCACACGGCTCTCTTTTCATCCCCTCCGGAGCGTATTTGGTGTCGCCAAGAATTTCCCGGTTATTAAAAGCTGCAAAGGAAAAATCCTCAGAAGGGCTGTCGGCAGCAAGGGGTCGGCAGGTCTTCTGAGTGACGAGACGGCAGGGCCGCCATAGCTGCCCTTCAAGGTGACGGCCCCCAGAATCCCCGGACACTGAGTGCACACCACGACCCAGGACCCAGCAGGGCCTCTCGCCAGCCTCTTCACGGCCGCCCTACCCAAATGCCCAGTGATGGCAAAACGGAGAAGGGAACCAGGACACACTCACAACGAACTCGAAAAGTCGACAGCCGCAGCCCCACAAACGTAATAGTGATCAAAAGAAGCCGGGCACAGGGGCCCCTGCGCTGTAGGATTCCACGGCCGCAAAGCCACGGGGACGGGGAGAGATGGGGGAGGGGGGTGTGGGAACAGGGCCAAGCGGGGACTCGGGGGGCTTTGGGGGTTGGGTCAGCTTCCCTGCCTTCGCCTGGGAGCTGGTGCCCTGGGCGTGCCCTCCTGGGTGTGACCGTCACAGAGCGCTGCCCTCACGACGTGTGATTTTCCGTGCGTGCAGCTGCTTCAGTAAAACATTAGTGGACATTTAAAGCACGTTTTTAAAATGCAGCCTGACTAAGCCTTGAACGAAGAGCTGGAAAATGGCCCCCGCGTCCCCTCCTGAAGGACCCCTCAGGAGCCGACGTGTCCAGGCCCAGAGCAGACGGGACACTCGGGAATGCAGCCACAGCTCCTTCTGCTCGCCAGCCCGCGGCCATGCGCCCAGAGGTGGTCAGGGAAGGCGCCACAAGGCAGGAATGCTTCTAAGCAAAGCTCTGTGTCCACCCCGCCCCGTGGTGCTGAGACAGGAGGCCAGCCTTGCTGCTCGCCACAGAGGCCCACGGGGCCGGGGCCGGAAGCCACTGTCCCAGATGGTCTCCTGCGGAGTCCGGGACGGAAGGGGCATCGTGGCCATTTTGCCGTGTGCACACCTTCTCCTGCTTGTTCACCGAACGCCGGTCGAGGTGCTGCTGGAAGAGGTTTTACAGATGTGAATGAAGTCCCTAACCAGTTTATTTTCAATTAATCTAAGGAAGATTACCTTGGGTGGGCCTGGCCTAATCAGGAGGGAGGTCTTCATTAAAGGGTGTAGGTCCTCCCTGCCAGAGAGACTCCAGTCACAGGCTCTCAATTGCTCTCCCTTAGCTCTGGATCCTCCTTCCTCCTTGTCCCGCCTGGGGACAACGCGCTCCACCCAGGCCCCTGGGTCCCAGCCTGTTCCTCCTCCTCTCTCCCTCACTGCCCTCCCTGCAGCCGTCAGCCGTGCGTGGCTCCTATAGCCCCGTGACAGATCTGTCCCTCTCCCTGTCAGTCCCTCCATCCCTCTGTAGAGCCGTATCTAGATCCAGATGTCTAGATCGCTGTCCATAGGTGCCCGCACACCCTGTGTCCACACGCATAGCCGTGTCCTCTCCGACTGGGTGCCCTCCCGACCCCGAGCCCCAGCACCGGGCCTCTGTGCCCCCATGACAGGTGTCAGCCGCAGCGTGGCGGTAAGCACACACATCGCCCCCCACACACACACCCACTTGTTCGGCAGCCTTCCTAGACTGGCTGTGCCCCCTGCGACACCCCAGGCCCCTCTCCCGTCAGATGGGGGCGATCACACAGCACCTCCCTCACCGCAACCGTGAGGGTTAGACGCGGTGGCACAGGTAAAGCCCCTGCGTCATGCCCACCATGACCGTGGGGACTATGCGCCCGTGAGACGGACGTGATCGCTCGTCTGGGTCTCCCCGCGTCAGTGGGGGCTGGGCTGGACCTGCCCTCCCTAAATTTAGGTCATTCGAGGGAGACTGTCGCCGTCCCTGTGCCTGTGTGCTCCTTGGTTCCTTGGCTTACCTAATTTGTCTCTCTTCCTCAACCTCTTGTAACTTAGAATCTTATCTAGGAGGGAAGCTAAATCTTATTTACGAGGGAAACTAAAATTTCTCCCATCGCCAGGAGTAAAGGGAAGCCAGTCTCACTTTCCGGAAATGGAAGGCAGCCAGCCTGAAAATCCATTCCTTGGTCTATAAGCCCCAAAACCCAGAGGCTCTGAAAAAAACATGCCTGGTTTTTGGCTTTCGTTTTCTTTTGCTGTCGTGAATTTGGTGCATTCTCACCGGATGGCAAACCTGAGCTCTCTGACCTGAGGCCATTCCGTGTATTTATTCCAATTACGTGACGATCACCTTTCCCTGAAGCGACAGCCCTGCCCACGCGAGGGCTGGGGAAGCCTCACGGGGACACGGGGGTGGGCCGGCCTGGGCGTGCGGGCCGGGGGCCCTCCGGGAGCCGGGCTGGGCCGTGTGCGGGAGCGGCCCCTCGGCACGGCGGTCCCCGCGGACTCAGGGTTGTCTGATTGTGTACAAGCACCCACTTCTTCCCCAACTAAAAAAGAAGACATTTGTGCCTCCCTCTGCATTTTCTGTAGCAAGGGACCCAGAGTCCAGGACCCCAGCTCTGTCGCCTATGGAGGGCTTACCCAGGCAAGTCACTGGGCCGCACAGAGGGACCCTCCCAACCTGGACTCGTGCTCCACACCTGACGTGCCTGCTCTTGTGTGACCGTGACCGCTCGCTCGCATGGCTATCAGCTACGGTGATGCCCCGTCGGAGGCTGCAGTCCCGGCGCTGGGAGAGACCCCCAGAAGCCCCTACCACGCAGTGTGGCACTGGTGGCCCTTGGGGACTCTCCCCCTGGCCCTGCCCAGCCCCCTTCCTTCCCCACCCCCACCGCCTCCAGAATCCTGCACGCTGGGAAGTCCAGAAGCCCCCGGCATGCTCCATCCTCCCTTCTTGTGCCAAATGAGGGCCCTCAGGGAGAGAGGAGCCTCAAGGCCGAGGGAAGACGCCCATCCTGGCACTCGGAGGCCAGCAGTCCCTCTGAGACTCCGTAAGAACAGTGCTCGGCAAAGCAGCTCCGGAGTTCTAGGTGGTTTCCACGGCTTGGGACTTATAACCTTGTTTTCTTCTTTTCCCATGTAGAGCAAATGCCTTGGCTCCTGACCAGCCTCTGACCAGCAGCTTATAATTACCCACGTGTGGAGAAGGGCAGGGCGGAGCCTGAGAAGGGCGTGCAGTGCTTGGGGAGCAGGGACCGGAAGCCGGGAGCGCTCCTGCTCCCTGGCCCCGAGGAGGCTCTGCAGAAGAGGCCAGGACGTGATTGTGGAGCCACCTCGCCTCCACTCCCTGTGCCTTCAAGGGCTGGGGTGGCCCCTACCCGCCCCCGAGACTGTGTCAGTCAGTGCACCTGCTGCCGTAACAAGCAGGCCCTGAGAGTTCAGTGGCTTCACATGACCAAAGTCCACTTTTCTTTTCTTTTTTTTTTTTTTAAAGATTTTATTTATTCATTCATCAGGAAAGAGAGAGAGTGAGAGAGAGCAGGTCAGAGTGAGAAGCGGACTCCCCATGGAGCCGGGAGCCCGATGTGGGACTCGATCCCGGGACTCCGGGATCATGACCTGAGCCGAAGGCAGTCGCCCAAACAACTGCGCCACCCAGGGGCCCCCAAAGTCCACTTTTCACTCTGGACATGATCCAGGGCACATCAGCGTGGCTTCACGCGCTCATTCAGGGGCCCAGGCTTCTGCTGCCTGGGGCTCTATGTCCCTGGGGGCGGCCAACTTCCTCTGCGGGCTGCTCTGCGTCCTGCCAGCAAATAGAGGCAGGGGAGAAGGCACACTGTTCTTAGCCAGGAGGTCTGGAATGACCCGCGTCATTTCAGCTCCCACTCCTTCGGCAAGAATAGGTCACCTGGTCCCACCTAGAGGTAGGTGCTGGGGCAAGCCGTTGTCCCGTGCGCAGGGAGGAGAGAGCACCGCATCTCCAGTCTGTCCTATGGGTGCTAGAGGACTCACTAAATACCAGGTGCGGTCCCCTGAATGCAGCAGCCCACGAGCAGCGGCGCTTGCTACTAGCCCATCAGCTGCTCCAAGCTTTGAGAGCCTGAGGCTGCTGTTTGGAAGCCTCAAATCTCTTTAAGTATAGACTGAAGGAGAACACTCACTTTGACCCACTGCATCCAACAATGACCCTCCCTCCTCGTCTGTGAATTTATTCCTCACCCTATAGACCTTCCTTCCAGATTCTCAGGTGGCCTCAGGAAACCGTGGGCTCTTACTCTATTAATACCTAGATTATAGGCAAGTGCTTTCAAACAGAATAAATGCTATGTACATATCATTCTAAGCTTGTGGGGAAATCTTGACAAATCAAGAAAGGCTCTCTTATGCAGTCAACAACCTGCACAACTGTGCCCAGCAATCCTGTTTTAAGTTCTGTTCAGCCTTGGGGTGGGAATGGTGTGAGCTAGTCCTCAACCCAACCACAGAGTCATAGTAAAAAGGAAATGAGGTCATCTGATCTGGTGGTTTTGAAAGCCTGACTCCCTCCATCTCCCTCCGATTCTCCAAACCCACTGGTCCAGTCCAATCTCCTCAATTGCCTATAGGGAACCTGAGGTTCAAATGGAGCTGGGACTTTCCCAAGGTCACAGAGCCCTGGTATTGGTCAAAATTAGACAGTAGATCGGTTTTAAACTCCCAGTTCGGCCATCTGGACCAGCACTGCCCCCCCCCCACACACACAAAAAAATAAATAAGAGCCACATGTGTAATTTTAAACTCTCTAGCTGCCATATTTGAGAACGTTAAAAAAAAAAAAAGAGGGGGGTGAATGTTAATTTTAATAATATACTTTCTTTAATCCAATATACCCAAAACATCAACACGTAAGTTAAAAATATGATGACATGCTTTACGTTCTTTATTTCATACTAAGTCTTCAAAACCTGGTGTGTATTTTACACTTAACACGTCTTCATTTGGATGCTAAATTTGCCCTGGAAATATCTGTATTTAGAGCTCGTAAAATTTGCACTTGAAAAGGTAGATTCACATGCCAAGTTGGTACAGACCTGCGTACGCGTTTCCGTAACAGCTGAATCGGGTATCCGCTTTCACGTTAAAATTACTTAAAATGAAAGAAAACTGAAACGTCAATCCCTGGGTCCCACGGGCCACATTACAAGTGCTCGGTGGCCACACGTGGCTCCTGGAGGCCGTACAGGCCCGTGCAGCTCTGGAACGCGGGCCACGCCTACCGTGACCCCCGGGAACCCTTCATTTTAAGGAAAATCAGTGAGAATGACTTCTTCCCCAGGCCCCCGGGAGAAAGGGGCAATCACACTGGGAAAGGGGCCGGAGCGCGGAGAGCTGTCCTTCTCCTCCTCCTGCGGTCGGTCGTGTGCAGCTTCTCGGGCTCCCTCAGTGGAGGGCGGCCTGAGTCTGGGCACCCCCTGAACAAGGCCTGGACACAGCCTTCTGCTGATGGTGAGGACCAGAGCTGGCTTCTGCGCAGAGCCAACACCCTGAAGGCCCACAGGCCACGTGGCTGGGGAGAGTCTGGTTGCAATTATGGGCCGCCAGAGGGGGGGGCCCAGGTCACCCACGGCTCGTTTCCTAGGCCTACTGGCCTCGGTGCCACAGATAACAGTTCTGGGGGCAGAAGTCTGAGATCGGGGTGTCACCAGGGTTGGTCTCTTCTCAGAGTTGCCCAGGGAGGGTCCCTCCTGCCTCTTCCAGCCTCGGGTGCTGCTGGCAATCCTCAGCCCTCCTTGGCCTTGTCGGCACACCGCCCTGATGTCTGCCCCTGTCTCCCCATGGCCATCGTCCCTCTGAGTGTCTCTCCTTGAGGGGACACCATGCAGGTGGGGTTCTGCAAAGACCCCGCTCCCCCATGGGGCACGTTCACAGACACGTGGAGAGGCGGGTCAGGCTTGCACACATCCGTGCGGGGACCCCAACCCAGAGTGGTGCTTTACAATCATCTGCTTGTTAATATCCGTCCATCCAGGTTTGTGTCCCCGTTGGGCAGACAGGAAGCAGCCCCGGGACGGCGGGAACCTCGCACTCAAAGCCGGTCCTCCCCCTTCGGGGCTGCCGGTCCCTCCCCCAGGCACTTCCTGGACACTCTTGGGCTCTCCCAGCTCGGAAACGGGGACGAGATGTGTAAAACCCCTTCTGACCTCTCAGGATGGAGGCTCCCCAGTGAAGTGACCCAGGGTGACAATTCTGATCAATTATGGCCACTTTCCTACGGAATTGACCAGGATTCTGGAAAAGGCAACGTGACATTTCTCAGCTCCTTCCAACCCCAACGAACCCAGAGCACAAAATGGAAAACTCCAGCACAGTGTCTAAAAATGAGTTTTCCTCTAATCAACTAATGAGGGGAAGGCCAGGGAGCAGCCTGTCTCACCCCTCCAGGGGGATGCCCCCACCTTCAGGAGCCCTGTTTCAGCTCACAGCCCCTACCTGCCCCCCAGGCAGCCCAGCCCTGTGCCGGGCGGCGGAGACGAGGCCATGGGGAGCTCCCCACGGAGCACAGGGCCACAGCCGGCCGCCCTGCACACCCAGGGCAGGCACCTCGGGAACCCCATGGTCCCTGCACCAATGAGGGATGAGAAGCAGGAGGGGCCCGGAAGTGCCCACAAGATTCCTCCTCCAACCTGGCCAGACGGGCTCTGGGGAAGAGTCGATGCCAGCCAGGGTGACGTGGGGAGAGTGGGGGCTCTGCTGCCAGGTTCCGCCCTCCGGGCCGAGCCGGGGCAAGGGGCCAGCTCCCTGGGGAGGTTGGAGGCCCGGAGCCGCAGGCTCTCCCCAGGTGACAGTGGGGGCAAGGCTCCTCCAAGTGCAGCCACAGTCTGCGTCTGGGGAGGTGGGGGCTTTGATCATGGGGCTGTGTCTGCCGGCTGGAGCCCGACCCCTTTCCTGCATCTCATTACAGGAGTCCCGCGCCGTCAGCCCCTTGGACAAGCCTGGCATTCTCTGCTTGACCTAATAAAGCCTTTCTGAACTGCTCTACCCGTTCCTGGGGAAATGAGGAGGCCTGCTCCAATTACTCCCCTAAGAAAAGCCTCTTAGAAAATGCCGGAGTGTGGGCAAAGGAAGGCTCTTCCTGCCTGCCCGGGAGCAGCGCTCGGAAATCCCAGGCGCCTTCTGCAGCCGGTCCCTGAGAGGAGCCTGTGTGGAGTTCGGGGCTCTGGGGCGGGGGGGGAGGCGGGGCCTCCGGGGGCCTCCTCAGGCCCTGTTTGCCTCCCACAGGATAGGGGGGCTCTTGTCTCGCAAATTGGCAGGTGAAATTGAGCATTAAGGAGACGCGGGCCTGGCCAGGTCAGGGTGGAGGTGGAAAGAATTTGGGTTTGGTAGGAAATATGGCGAAATATAACAGAGAAGGGGGTGGGGGAGAGAGAGCCTTTCGCAGGGTGCTGGGTCTCTCTGAACTACGAGGATCACAGCCCCACAGGACTGGGTCGAAGGATACCCAGTCTGCGCTTGGAAAATAGTGCTTTAGTTTGCAGTTCAGGAACCTTCGCCTCCCTCCCCCCAGCCGCCAGGGAGAAGAGAGGCACACCTTCCAGCAAGCAACTCTGGAAACCGTAGGGCTGCCGACCCCTCGACCCCTCGTTGGTAGGAGGTCTGGGGAGCACTCGCCAGAAAAGAAAAGGCAGGGACGGGCAGGGGGAGACACTAGGCTGGGAAGCCGTTCCCTGAGAGGCCTCAGCTGTCCCCACAGAGACACAGAGTATGACAGACCAGGTCACCCCGCAGAGCTGTCTCGGGGGAGCAGGCGCTCCAAGCCTCTAAACCCCCGGGTCGATCAGTCCCTGGATACGCGCTGCCTCATGCTACAGCGAGATGGTATAAAATTATGCAACTGTATGCACACGTCTAAGAATGAGCTTAGAGATGCGATTACACGTCAAATGGATTTAACAGTGCATTTTCTAAATGAGCTCATTTTCATAAATTTGGGTGTTTTTTTTTTCTTTTAAGATAAAGGCCTGATTCACTTGGAAATGTCCGTTGGCTTGAAGCGGACTCATTTTTCAGCACGTAGCTTATCTGCCTCTAGCTGTACCCACGGCAGACATTGCTAATCAATCACAGAACACATCAGGCTCCCTCTGATCACAGCCCCTCCGATGTGATGTTCTCTCTGCCTGGAGCTCCCTCCTTCCCTGTTCCCGTGACCAGGTCTCAGTTTAAATTCTCCTCCAGACGGCTGTCCTGGCCATCACCCGCTGGACCAGCTGTCCCTTTCGCGCACTCGCCCTGTGTCTGTCTCTGCTCGCTTCCTGTCTCTCCCAGGGTGTGAGTTTCGTCAGAGCACAGGTTGATGTCCTGTTCACCATGACCCCCAGGGCCTGGCACGACGCCTGGCAGACTGTCGGAGCTCACAGTGAGCATTGCAGAGGTGACCCCAGACCCGTTCCATCCTGCCTCATCGTGACATCGACACAGGGGTCCAGAGGGGCTGCTCCTGCCCCAGGGCTCAGGCGTGAGTCCTTGTCAGAGAGATCAGCCCAGGGAAGTCAGACATAAACCAGAAAAAGCACGTTATCCCGCTGGTCGGAGGGATTGGTCCGGGAATGGACACGTGATCCATGTGGGGCCAACAGGATGTGATGGGGAACTTACTGGAGGCATCTGGGAAAGAAGAGTCCACTCTTAAGAACGAGGTCTGTCTCCTTGTGGATGGAGAGGTGTCACAGGGCGCTGACGGGATCCCTGGGCTCCCGGCCGGGACCGGAGTTGGGAAGTTCCTGTTACCCCTGGAGCAATGCTCTTGGGACCGAGGGCCTCATCCTGTCTGGGATCTCTGGGAGCCGCCCTGGGCACTGAGTTCCCAGGGGCTTCAAAGGGAGCCCGGAGCCGGCTGAGCTCCCAGGGGGCGAGCACAGCAGGGAAGCAGGCCTGGCCCTGGCTGCCGCCGATGCAGCCCGCTGTCAGACGTCAGAAGCGCGAGGCGGCTTTGGTCTCGGCCCTCGACTGATGGAGCCAGGGCAGCGCGGGGGCCAGACGCTGCTGGGAACCGTGCTGGCATTTCCTGGTTTTGTCAACGCCACCAAAGCGCCCCAGAAACCACATGCAGAACAAAGTGTCCGGGGCTCTGCCTGGAAGGCGAGAGGATTAGAGGGGGAGAGGTCCGGGTGCCGCTGGCCGGCCTCCCCAGGGCCTGGGAACTTCTCCAGGCCTCCCCTGAAATGTCAGCTGCGCTGGTGTGGCTCAGGGACCTCGCCTGGCCACAGTCACAAGCACCAGGCCGCAGGGGCCGCCCGCTTCCCGAGTGTGGGTTGTCGGCCCGGCGTGCTCCGGGGGGGCCGAGCGCTCACAGGCCTGGTCTCGGCCATCCCCATACCCCCCCCCCCTTGCAGACCTTGTGGGCCCCAGTTTACAAAGGGCCGAACGAGGCTCAGGACAGAGAGGAACCTGGTGGGCGATGGGGCCGGGTTGGGACACGTCCATTTCATCCCAAGGGCCGTGCCTGGGATTCTCATGTGCTTCTCTGTTTTGTTTTCATAGATAGCATGGTCCAAAAACGAGAAAGTAAGAGTGGAGCACAACCGTCCCTGCGTCCCTCGCAGATGAGGAAACTAAGGCCCCGGGACACCAGTGACTCTCCGAGGGCACCAGCTCCTCTCTGCCGGGACAGGAGCCACGGGGGCTGGGATCTGAGACCCTAGTAACTTCGAGGCTGGGGCTGGATCCAGGTGAGCAGAGGGGGGTCCCACGCACGACGGCGGGTCGGGGGTGGAGGCGGGAGATGCATGTGAGTGTGGGATGTAGCTGGCTGCCCACCGTCACGGGAGGCCCAATCAGAAGGCTGCTGTCGCAGAGCTGGGCCCCGGCACCCCCGTGTGGAGGCGCAGTCGGCCAGGCCCATCGGGACCGCCCAGCTGCCAGCCTCTGCCCCTGAGCCCTGCTGCCCACCCAGCCGCCTGCTCCGGCGGGACCCCTGCGGGGAGGCTCTCACAGTCGGGGGACCCCAGGGGAGGCTCTCACAGTCGGGGGACCCCAGGGGAGGCTCTCACGGTCGGGGGACCCCAGGGGAGGCTCTCAGGGTGGGGGGTTCCGGAGAGAGGGTCCCAGGGTGGGGGGCACCCCAGGGGAGGCTCTCAGGATGGGGGGGCTCCGGAGAGAGGGTCCCAGGGTGGGAGGCACCCCAGGGGAGGCTCTCAGGGTGGGGGGACCCCAGGGGAGGCTCTCAGG
>CM052803.1:47201161-47233357 GCA_028533885.1 Nasua narica | reverse complement strand
CCCCCCCCCCCACCTGCAGCACTGAGGACACTCACACAGCTCTTGCACAACCAAGAGGCTGGGGGTCTCCCAGACTCCGAGGTCTGAGAGACCCTGGGCAGAGCAGGGCCGGTGAATGGAAGGGTTGGGAAAATGCAGCTCGACTTCATCCGATCTCCAGGCTGGGGAGAGCTGAGCAGACTGCTTCTGTTTCACAGCCCACCCCAGCTCCTGTCGGGAACACAGCCCTGGGATCAGAGTATCTGTCGGTGAGAAGAGATATTTGATTGGCAAACATTGGATGAAGGCAAAACTTCCAGGGGTGGCCAGGGAGGCCGGCCGCACTTTGGGGAATCTCGCCCAGGGCCAGCTCTGACCACTTCCTCTAATTCTGCTGTGTGCGTGAGTTCCCCCGAGGGTCTTTCCTTGCCTGACCCCGATGTGTTCTCACGTTGTTCTGTTTTTCGGACAACAACCAGTTCCCAAGGCAACCAGTGTGGAGCCCGAGTCAGACTAGAGTCTTCCCTGCAGGGAAATTCGGCCCTTAACTCATCTCTTCGTCCTCCACCCACTCGCAGCGTGACCTCGGAAGACTCTGCCAACCCCAAGCAAGGACCTCCCCTCCCCTAACGGGACCTCGCCCCAGGGGCTGAGCCAGTGGAAAGAGGGAGGCAGGCTGGGACCCAGAGCCCGCCTGGCCCGGAGAGCCCGCACCATCCCAAGCCTTCCCTGCGTTTTGAATGTAAACCTTTTCTGCGAGCCGACCGGGTGCCAAGTACACAGGTCCCCCGCACGGCGCTCAGCGGGTCCCACACGCGGGACACCCCGTGGGCCCGGCGCCCAGAGGAGAGCAGCGGACCAGCCTCCGCCCACCAGAATACCCTCCGCATCCCCTCGTGGGCACCCCGTCCGCCCCAGCCCCAGAAGGGCGACCGCTGTCCTGACCGCCGACAGCGGAACTTTCTTCTGCGTGTTACTGAGCTTAACACAAACCACATCGCATGGCGTGTGCCCTTTGGAGTGTGGACGGTGTCCTCAACATCATGGTGGCGAAGCCACACATGCTTGCGCTCCGAATCTTGCTGCCCCCGCCCTCTCTAGGCCACTGGTCTTATGGAGGAGCGTGCGCGCGCAGAGGCCCAGAGAGGGAGTGTGCCTCGCCCGAGGTCACACAGCAAGACTAGCCGCCAGGTCTCCAGACTCCCTGTGGGTCCGGTGGGCGTCCCCTGACCCCAGACTGCAGGGGGGCTGTGGATCTCAAAGAGTATTCGGCGGACCAGCAGCAACAGCGTCATGCTGGACACTTGTTAAAATGCAGATTTCCAGGCGCCTCCAACCTGCTGAATCCCAATCCCTGAGGACGAGGCCCTGGGGTCTGCGTCTTAGCAAGCCATTCTGGTTTTTCTTGGGCTCAGTTAGGGAATCCCAGCAGACCCTGAAGGAACACCATGCAGTTCTTCGTTTTATTCACAAGAGGGAGCCAGCGCCCCAGAGACACAGCCTGGTGCCCTTCCCGAGAGCCCGAAAGGGCCCCGTTCGCCAGCATTTTCACCTGGTGGCTCACAGCACAGCCGTCCCCTGCTCCGGGAAGATTCTGGGCAACACCAGTCACTGGTGTTCAGGGAAGAGAGAACTTTGGTGAACACGGGAGGCAGGACACCTGAGTCCTAATACCACAGCCCCCTCCTTAGTCCCAAGCCTCACACCTGCTAGAGTTCCCGCGGCCTCAGGATCTCCCTTCACTGCTCAGAGCTCCACATTCCTCATCTGCCAAGCAGGGCTGCTGCACCCTGATGGCCCCTGAGTCCCCACCCCCAGCCTCCATGTTTTACAAGACATCGATTCATGTTTATAAAATGTTAAGGAACAGAAGGCAATGTTGTCACACAGATGTTCGTAGGCTGTTTGGGGATGGTTGTGCTCTGTTTCCCTGTGTTTTATAGCAAATCTTCAGAAATCACGTGCTCTCTTGCCAGGAACCGCGACTGGAGGCTTTTGTGCCTACGTGTGAAGTCGGCACCATGGCAGCCATCTTGGGCCCGTGAGGAGAGATACCCGAGGAATACATGCTAAGAATGGCAATGCTGACCACAGGCCAAATTTGAGCCCTTCACAAAGTCATCGACCTCGTGAATTAGCCTGGAGTTTCCCTACCCCGGGACTTCTAGTGAGGTAAGTTAATAAATCCCCTGGTAGCTTACTCCATCTGGGGCTGGGTCTTCTGTCGCTGCAGGCACTCTGTCTGGCTCACTTGTCTTGCCATGTTAGCGAATCGTCCACTGGGGGCAAAGTGGCTTTCTCGTGCCGATAGCTGCCGTGAGCACAGCAAGATACTCAGTGGCCAGTGCCAGGAGTCCTCGGAAGAGAAGGTTGGAGAGTCGAGGCCTCCATCCCCAGGCTCTGAGGAGCATGTCCCCCTAAGCCCTGGTGGCCCCCGTGAGCTGGTCTCACAGGGACTCCGACACAGGTGTGCACTGGAGAAAGCAGGAGTTCGAACCTGAGTCTTGCTGCTTCCTAGGCACATGACTCTGGGAAGGGACTTCCTGTCGGTTTCCCCATCGGTGAGGCAGGGTTACACGGGCCCCAGGTTACGGGTTAGTGGGGCAATGACCCGGGTTGCGGACACAAGGGCTGAGGCAGGTGCACCTGACAGGTGCCTGGAGTGTCTCTTCCCCTGGTCCTGCTGCACACGGAACGGTGGGCGGTCACCCGCAGGGCACCTGCTCTAGACTCTACCGCAGGGCTCTGCCAGCTTTGCTAGCAGAGGCGTCAGCTGTGCAGCTCTGAAAGCTCCAGACGCCCGGGCCGTGTCCCAGGGAAGCCGGAGCAGAACCTCCAGGAAGGGGTCAGCGGCTCACAGATGTTCCAGGTGGTTCCATAGGCAGCCCGCGTTCTAGGCCAGTTCGACCCAGCAGGAATGGGAGGGGAGCGCGGGGACAGGAGTAAAAAGAGACCAAGCAAATTCACCTTAATAATATATTTTATTTCACCCAGTAGATCCAACATGTTTTCCTTTTAACAAGTAATCCAATATTGAAAAAGGATTAGTAAGACACGTTACGTTCGTTTTTCTTCTGTGATGTATTTAAGATCCGCGGCGTATTTGCAGTTCGGACTCACACACGGCACGTGGGTGCCATCACACCCACCGGGGAGGCGGGACGAGCTGTCCCCACTCTACAGACGTGCCATGGCCACCAGCCGGGAGCAGCCCGGGAGCCTGGGGGGCGATGACACATTCTGGGCGGAGATGAGGCATTCGGGAAGAGGGACCTCGCTTCCCCCCAGAGGCGGCTCCCGCGTGGAGGGAGAGCCTGATTCCTTCTCTGTGCGGTGGCTCGCCTGGCGGCGTGAGCCCCATCAGTCTCCGGCTCGGCTCGGCGCGGCCCGCCTGGGGTCTGGACGCACACCTCGCAGCCAGGGGAACCCGGGCGGCTCCTGTGGGGCAGGAGCCAAGGCTCCAGCACTTTCTCAAGGAAGCCCTTGGAAGCTTCATCATCCCCTTGGAAACTTGAGAAGCTCGGGGAACGCATGCTCAGCGGACAGGGTGTCGGGGAGCCCCGGGCTAACCCGGGCCCCAGAGCATGACGGGAGCAGCCCAGGTGCTCCAGGGAGAAGGACGTCGGCGGTGACTCACCTCAGGGAGCACGCACCCCGCACCAGAAGCACATTCAAACCAACTTCTTATATAATTCAGCGCATTCTTCCTCATCCCTGCGGTCAGAGTTTTCTAGAACCCACCAGCAACCTTTTGGTTCATCTTCTGGTTTTAATGTGCCGTTCTCCACCTTTGAAAGGGGAAATGGTCAGGAGACCTCAGCGTCTGTTTTGTGTCATTTCGCTCAATCTGTAGTAAAGGAATGGAGACAGCTCCCTGCCGGGGCAGCGCCGAGCCTGCGTGCTCCGTGAAGGGAGCACAGACGTGAGGAAAGGGAGTAGGAGCCGACACTCAGGCACGCGGACGCAGACCCCCGTGGAGTTCAGGGAAGCCGGAAGTTTTGCTCCCCTGTGATTGTTTCTGTTAACGCTCTTCCTTGCAGTCCTTAACGCTGCTTCACCAGCGTGCGACCACGTCCTAAAGGACGTGCATGATGTGCCCATTTCACAGACGGGCCCACTGATGCCCGGGTTGCTGATGTTGCCCCAGGAAAAGGGGAGGTCAGGATCCCGCCCAAGGAGAGACCTAAGGGCCGCCCCAGGAGAGACCCTCGTGGGCCAGACTCCACGCCAGATGCTCAGCTTCCGAGATGAGGACACCTGACCTCTGTCCTCAGAGAGTCACTGACTGGTGAGAAGACAGCCCCAAACCCAGGTCGGTCCCCACGGATCGCCCCGAGGCAGGGCCAGACGATGCCACGGCCGCAGCATCGGCTCCGGCGAGACCCCACTCTGTGGCCTCCGTCGTCTGGGCCTCAGTGTCCCCATACGTGAAGTGGGGTTCTAGGTGCCAGACGGTGGGCTGGTTCAGAGCAGGGGCTCCCCAACCAGACCACCAGGGTTCAAATCTGGGCCCCGACGCTTCTCCCCAACTGACCTTGACCGGACGCCTCACTTTCCCCACCTGTGGAATCCGCGTCCTCAGGACCGCTATCGGCCTCGGCACGTAGTAATCAGCAGCCGTGGTTGATCGTACGTGAAACGGAGGCATGGAGCCGGAGGGGCGCCGGAACTCCCCCGCGGCTGTGTGAGGGCGTGACCCTCCCGTTCCGGTCGCACCTGCTGTTGGAGACCCAGCCTGGCTCCCTGGAAGTTTGCACTGCAGTCCCGGCCGGCCGGCTGGTTGGCCGCTGGCCTCCGGGCCCAGCTCCCATGGGGCGCCCCGTGGTGCGCCCGTCCACGAGGTCCGCGGGAAGGAGGCGAGCCCTTCCCCAAAGCCGCTCTCCCTGACTGCCACCGAGGGATACAGCATCTTCCCCACCCGCTTTCATAGCCTGGGGATGGGAACCTGCCTCCTCGAGCCGCTGGAAGGTGAGAACGTAATAATTATGACAGTGAACAAGGACGGCTTTATCGAGCACTCACGGGAGACCGGGCATCGTGGAAGGGTCTTACTGTGCACCGAGTGCACAGGCAGGGGTGGGGCGGGATGAGGAAAGCAGGGGCGGCTACGTGAATGTCAGACGAAGGAGATTTTTATGGCAACACCACCCCCAGTGCTAGAGGGCCACTTCCGAGGGACAAAGGGGTCGCTTCGCCAAGAACACAGAGCAAGCGTGTATCAACGACACCTACTAAGAGCTTCAACGTACGTGAAGAAACCCAGTGGAATCACGAGGAAATCGGTGCGTCCTCTGACGTCCTCAGAGCCGTGCCCCCGCGATCACGGGCAGCACACAACACAGCCCGGGGAGCGGCGGGTCCGAAAGGAGACCCCGGCCGGGAGAGAAGGGGCCGGAGGCAAGAGCTCGCGTGGGGTGTGAGAGGCGGGAACTGCTCACATCGGACCAGTCTGGGGAGGGAGGCCGAGCGAGGAGGGGGCCGGGCTGCCGAGGCGTGGAGTCTGGGGAACCAGGATGAGCTGGAACCGTGAACAAAAAGAGCCGAGGAGCCGCAGGGCGAGGTGGGGTGCCGACCTCAGCTGGGTTCGGGCACGGTCACGACGCTGGAGACACGAAGGTCGACCCTTCTGGGCAGGCAGAAGGCGGCCAAAGGAGAGGTGGGGCCGGAAGGAGCCAAACAGGGTATCACCCCGACCCCGCTGAGGCTAGTGTCCCGCAGGCAGCCCCGAGAGAGAGCTCTGGCTCGCGTGTGCCCAGCCCCTGCGTGGAAACACACCCACTCTCCCAGACATTTGTGCAGCACAGAGCTGGTCCCCTGCGGTGTTTGCTGGGGGAGTAAACAGACCAGAGGTCCACCCCTTCCACTCAGGAGATCCGGGGAGGAGTGAAACCCCAATTTGAGCGTGTGTGCGTGTGTGAGTGTGTGTGCGTGTGTGAGTGTGTGCGTGTGAGTGTGTGCGCGTGTGCATGTGTTGTGTGTGAGTGTGCGCGCGTGTGCATGTGTTGTGTGTGAGTGTGCGTGTGTGTGCGCATGTGTGTGAGAGTGCATGCGCGTGCGTGTGTGCGTGTGTGAGAGTGTGTGCACGTGTGTGTGCGTGTGAGTGTGTGCACATGTGTGTGCGTGTGTGCGTGTTGTGTGTGCATGTGTGTGAGAGTGCGTGCACGTGTGTGCGTGTGTGCGTGCGTGTGTGAGTGTGTGCACATGTGTGTGTGCGTGTGTGCATGTGTTGTGTGTGCATGTGTGTGAGTGTGCGTGTGTGTGCGCGTGCATGTGTTGTGTGTGCATGTGTGTGAGTGTGCGTGAGTGTGTGCGCGTGTGCATGTGTTGTGTGTGAGTGTGCGGGTGTGTGTGCGGGTGTGTATGTGTTGTGTGTGAGTGTGCGCGTGTGCATGTGTTGTGTGTGTGTGCGGGTGTGTGTGCGTGTGAGTGTGTGCGCGTGTGCGTGTGTTGTGAGTGTGCGGGTGTGTGTGCATGTGTGTGCGCGTGTGCATGTGTTGTGTGTGAGTGCGCGTGTGTGTGTGCATGTGTGTGCGTGTGTGTGCGCACGTGTGTGAGTGTGTGCGTGTGTGTGAGTGCGTGCACGTGTGTGTGCGCATGTGAGTGCGTGTGTGAGAGTGTGTGCACGTGTGTGTGTGAGTGTGCGTGTGTGCATGTGTTGTGTGAGTGTGTGTGAGTGCATGCACGTGTGTGAGTGTGTGCACACGTGTGTGTGAGTGCGTGCGTGAGTGTGTGCACGTGTGTGAGAGTGTGAGTGTGTGCATGTGTGTGTGCACGTGTGTGTGTGTGTGTGTTTTGGTAAGCCACAAGAAGAAAAACGTGGCGAACATTAAGTCCCCCAACGCACACTGGAACTCACCCTCCAGCCTTCTCAAACGAATGACCCAGAACCAATCTGGGACATCAGAGTATTTTGCAGCCAGAGTCCCTATTTCGGATGGACTCTGCCTGCTGAGAGTGGTCCCACCCAGACCAAATGTACTTTCTGCTTCGTCTAGGACTTTCTCCCTGTCCAGGGGAGGCGCCGTGCAGAGAGCATCGCCGTGTGCCGGGACCCCAGGTAAGTGCTGCGTCAGCCCCGAGAAGATGCGTGAGGCCAGGGGCGTTTACGGTCTGTGACAGCAAGAGCCGAGGATGGCGTTTTCGTCCCATGACATCACTCTCCTGAGGTTGGGCATGTGCCCCAGAGAGCTCGCGCTGGGTCAGTCATCCGTGACCTCACGGCGCCGGGCCCGCCACCTGCCTTCCGGGTGTCTGTGAGCACGTGACCTGGCCTCTCCCAGTCCGGTCCTGGGCCTGGCGTTTCCACGTCTCGCCCACGTCAGACAGGAGCGTCTCTCCGGGTTCTAGTGTCCACGTGCAGAGGGCCACGCCAGGTGCCCCAGCAGGAACGTGGCCGCCGACACCAGCAGTCTCGGGGGGAAAGCGTGGCTCTCCTGCTTGCTCAGAGTGGGAAGCATGGCAGGCGTTCCCCTCAAGCTACATCTTTGTTTTCTCCTCCACAAAACGGGGATAAAAAGGCACCCATCGCATAGGATTTGGGGAACCGGAGGGAGACAAGCAGGAAATGTTAGCCCAGTGCCTGGTGCCGGGACCCCACGTCCACCCTTCTGTGCCGCGTGTCCTAGAACTTCTCCCAGCGGCAGCCAGCCCCCGGGGAAGGTGTGCTCCGGCCGGGAGGCGTGACCCAGACCCCCCTCCCCGCCCCACCCAACGCTGCCTTCCCTGGGCACCCCGACCTGCAAGGTCTGGAAGTCCGCTTCTCGAGAAAGAGCAGCCGAAATGGGCAGAGCCCCCAAAACGACCGCCAAAGGCCAAGAACAGCTGGAGAAATGGCACATAACTCAGCCTTTAATGAAAGGCTAACCAGGGCTCCCGCGTCCGGGCATAAAGCTTATTTCTGAGCTCCCTGGTGGCCCCAGCAAGAAGGGAAGGTGACGCGCTCTCAGCTGATACAAGAGGCACCATAACTAGCATGAGCCTCATTCCTCCCTCGGACACGACTCCAGGAGAAATCTATGAGGCGCTCATAGGAGCGACATCAGAAGGCGTCAAGGTGATGCCTGCGAGAGGACATCGGCCAGGGAGGACGGAAGGACCGGCAGGCGGGGGGACGGCTCAGTCATGCACATTTGGCATGGCCGTGTGGTTGAGCCTAGAGCAGGGATGTTTCTGAGCGTGAGGCTCCCCTCAGGATGAGAGCGAAACGGGCGTAAAGCAGGGCTGCCCCAGGAGAGGAGGGCTGTGGCCAGCGGCGGCTGCTTCTTCCCCGACCCCGTGTTCATGCAGGCGGGCGGGGACAGAGCATTATAAGGGATAGGCCTATAAAGTAACTATGGTCATGCGTGTGGTTTTTTAGTGATTTTACCTACTGGCAACCTCTAATCCTTGCATGACCAACAAACACACCAGGGTCCCCAGGCGCTCTTGGGCTGGAGACGGCGCCGGGCCCGCCGTGGCCGACCAGCTCGGCAGCGATGGCCACAAACAGCTTTTGTGTGAGGCTGCCCCGCATGAGGCTTAGGCTTATGCAAGCCACTGACCTTCCGGATACCCTTCCTCATTCAGCCAGCGTTTGGATGCCTGACTCGCAAGTCCATACCTACCTACTCGGGGGGGGGGGGGGGGGCCCTGTCCGCTCTTTCTAGACAAGAGTGCATCATGCTCCCTTTTTGCTGTGGCTGCCAGGAAGCTCTGGGCTCAGTTTTGTGCTCGGCAACTTACTTTCTTCCTCTCCCTGGCCGCCTTCTCCTCCTGCTTCCACAAGTCTCCTGTCCCGCTCCAGAGTCCCCAGCTCGGACGTCCTCCGACTCCCGGGCGTACTTTCTTCTTCCTGCCTGGAGGCTCAGAGGCTCACCCCTGCCTCTCAGCCTCTCCAGGCCCTCATTTCTCTGCCTTCCTGCCGTGGCCCCTTTCACGTGCAGCTGAGGCCCCATGATGTGTAACTTGGGGCACAGTCCTGCCGATGCTCTGGACGCCCGCACGCCGAGGATACCGAACGTGCTTCTCTTGGCTCCGCGCAGCCCATGTGCTTTTGCTCATGCGAGTATTTTTCCTGCTTTAACTCCCGTCTGTGTCGGGGGTGGGGGGCGGGGAGAAGGACATGAAGTTCCGCCGCCTCTGGAAAAATAAGGTCAGAAATAACACTTGCTTTTTCAAGAATGGCCGGCCGCTTCATAGTGCGAGCCACAGAGGGATCCAGGGAAAGGTTTCAGAGAAAATTCGCTCCGATGTCCTTTCCGCCGTTCCCACGGGCTCGCGCCGCCGGGAGAAAGAGGAGAGCGCCTGGTGTGAAAATAGTGTGACTAGCGGCCTCGCGTACAGATGTCTTTCACACCTTCTGTCTCCTGGGCGTTCGGAGAGCTCCAGAAGCATTCTGGGGATGCGCATGTCCCCTATTTTCGGCGGGCTATGTCCTCAAGCCAGGGCCACCTCTGTGCATGCTTGTGGGACAACAGGTGTCCCGCCGACCTGGGCCACTGCGCGGGTTCCTGCCAAGTCGCAATGGGTTTTCAGTGTTGGCTTGTCTCAGTTTTCCCGAAAACGCAAACATGATGGGACTTTTTCTACTCTGAAGGCAGGATGGGGCCCCCAGTGTGAGAGAGGAAGCCAAGGTGAAGATGGGGGCACTGCCATGGGCATGTGGGGGACCTCAGGCACTCAGGCACTGCTGTGTCCACCCTCCCCCTTCGAAATGGGGAAACTGAGGCCAAGGGACAGAGCCAGAAAGTGAGCCCGCGGTTCTTAGTGCCCCGTCTGAAGACATGAATGGATGCCGGTGGGGGGGGAGGTCTCCGAGCCCCCATGTCCACCACACCTTGCTCCCCAACCCCACCGGCCCGCGCCATCCCCACTCCCGGAGCACCGGGAGCATCGTTTCGCTCCTCTCCCTGGTGTCTCACTTGTGGTGTAAAAATAGCTCAGCCGTGAGTTTCAGGAACAAACACCTGCCAGCCCTTTAGTGGCAAGAAAAAGAAACCAGTGGGGACTTTCCTCCTTTCCTGCCAGCCAGGGCTGGGCCCCCAGCAAGCCGGGCTGCCAGGGACATCTTGGGGAGGGACTGGGGGGGGGACTCGGCTGTCACCAGGGGCCCCTGGATGTCCCCTGGGATGCCCAGGAGGCAAGAGGACAGTCATTGGCTCCTGCCCTGGGCCCCTATTCCAGCACTCCGCGCACACACCCTGAGCTGCTCGGTGTCCCCGTAAATGCCCCTGGTCGCTCTGGGGGCACACATCCCTGAGCCTGTCTCACAGGGCAGTGCGGGTACAGAGTGTGCCGATCACACACACAGGCCTCCGCTATCGCCCCAGGAGCCCCCTGGACCCCCTTGCGGTCACCAGCCGCCCCTGAAGGGTAACCCTGGCCTCGCCTTCAGGACCGTGGATCCGATCTGCCTGGTCGGCATGTGGGTCAGTCGTCTCTGGTTTGCCTGACCCCCTGTGACCGGAATCATCCGCGTCGCTCGGGGCAGCCGTGGGGCTTCGCTGCCATGGCCCTCCGCGCCGCAGACACCCCAAAATGCAGGGTCGCCGACGGGACACTCCCGTTCCTGTGGGTTAAAAGAAAACCCAGTGAAGCAACGGTAATTTCGTACGATTCCACCTTGCAGTTTCCCACGCGTTTTCTATCTGGAGAACATAGGGATCGTGTCATTCTCTCTTTCCGGTTTGTTTGTGGTTGTTTTGTTTTGTTTTGTTTTTTAACTCAGCATCATGCTTTTAAATTTGTGCCACTGCCCGTATGCGGAGCGTGGGGGCTGTACGGCCCCGCGCCCCTGCAGGTCTGACCCCGAACATCCCCATCCCGGTCGCCCCACGGACCCCCAGTAGGAATTCCGTGGGGATGTGTGTCCACGAGCGGAATTCGGGAGTTATTGGCATCTTCTTGGGAGGCCACATCTGCAGACATGTCCACCCCACAGGTGCCCTGAGGCCCCAAAAGGAGCAAATGGACCCAGTGGTGAGCAGATATCCCCGTTTTCAGGGCACAGGGAATTGGAGGAAGGGGTGCCGTGACCCGCCAACAGGGGGTGCTGCCTCCTTTGGGATCCTCGAGGCCCCGAGGGTTTCGGGGTTGGAGAGCCCCTCCAGTGGCGATGTGGCTGTTCCAGCTGTCACGTGCCTTCCCGGTGACCCCAGACCCGGCCTGGAGGTGGCCTGAGCCCCAGAGGTCGGCCATCGGCCAGGGGGCGCGAGTGAGGGCTTGCAAGTGTGTGCCCGGCAGGAAGGGGTCCGGCCCAGTCCCCCTGTGCTGTCACTTGGCCATCGGAAAAGGAAGGCAGAAAGCAAGGAGACATCCTCGGGGCCCATCCCAGCCCCGGAGAGGTCAGGGGTCCCCCCTGGAGCCAGGCTGCTGGCCAGCAGGCTCCGGCGTCTTGCTGAAGCTTGGCCCACCTCCACGGCCCTGCCTGCCCTCTGCACCTTGAACTGCAAGGATAAGAAGGAAAGTAAAAATGAAAGAAAGTGGAGCAACTCCTGAGAGCAGAGTCCGTGTGGGGGCAATGCGCCAGCAGGTCGGGGCCGGCCATGCCCTCACACCACCCGTGACCCTCAGCACGGCTCCCTGGCCATGACGACAGCCCCAGGCTCAGGGACCAGAGCGTGTTCCCGCCGCGGGTCCTTCTCCCGCAATGACCGCTCCTGTCCGTGCCCCCGTCCCTCGGCCCACCAGCATTCCCCGGGCCCCCGCTGGGTGCACGGTGTGCGTGCAGGACCCCAGGGGGTGGCGGGGCCGGTGCCCCATTCACGAAGACCTCCAGCGGGATCCCCGGTCACAGGAAGACGCCCAGCCCAGAGGGCTGCGCTGCGGATTCTGCACCTCGACTTTGGCCCCTCTGCGTTTTTGAAGGATAAGCCAAGCGACTGTTTCTTAGTCAGTGAGCGCCCGGAATGTCTAGAGTCACGGCAGTAACCCCCCCAGCACGGCCCCTCCGTCCGGGGCACCTCCTCGTTCATCAGCTGACTAGGATCCCATTCCACAGATGAGCAAGGTGAGGCACCATGAAGTCCGCAAATAGCTCGAGGCCCCCCAGAAAGTTGGGGCAGAGAAAAGGGGGCCCGCACAGGCAGTCTGTGTCTCCAGCACCCCAAAACCTCCGTGCTTCAGGACGTGGAGCCTGCTGGGGGCCCCCACGGGGCCGTCTCCTGGGTCAGTAGGCACCAGGGGCGTAGGGCAAGGTTCCAGAAAAGGAAAACTTTCCCCCAGCGGCTCCAGTGGCTCTGAAGGGTCACACCCCGAGATCCTAAGGCTCTCCGACACCGGGAGCAGAGGCAGCAATCCCAGGAAAGCTTAGGACAACCCTGTGTCCATTGAGAGACAATTGGCCAGCTTTCTTTTTCACTTTGTTTCTTTTTGGGGTTTTTTGGTTTGGTGTTGTTTTGTTTTGCTTTGCTTTAATTCCCCACGCTGTGTTTTGTTTGTTTTTTTCTTTTCCTCCCCGACTCTGTGTTTCCCTGCGCTTTCCAGGCTCCCTGCCTTGGGCCCATTACACTTGGAATTAAGGCCACGTAGCTTCGTGCCACTCGATCAGCAAGGGCGTACGGCCCCTCGCCACAGGCCGAGGGAGAAAGGGATTGCGGCGGTAATTCAGGCGCACGGCCAGTGGGGCTCAAACTGCGTCCCTTTCCGAGCATAGCCTCTAGGCAGACGGGACCTCAAAGAAAATTCTTTGAAGCTATGCCTCCATTTCAGTGTGGAAGCTTGCGGGCACGTCCGAGGGCCCGGGGCACGGTGGGAGCCCCTGCTGGTGGCCTTCCAGAGGAGGGCGGAAACGGAGACCCAGCGTGGTTAGATACTGCTCGCCAGACCCCACAGCTGCGGCTCGCTGTCCCCCAGACCCGGCCCCAGCAGACCACGCGGCTGCGGGGGACGGTGGTGAGGACGGTCCCCACCCCGGAGTGCGGCTTCTGGCCCAGCCCCATGCTCCCCGAGAGCACGCACGCCACGGACCCTAAAGCAAAACCCCCGTGGTGCGAAGCAGGGAGGTTTGGTCCTCTAGTCACGCAGCCGCCCTGCGCAGACGGCACTCCCGAGAGTCACTTCCTCTCTCCAGGTCCCTGTGGGAGGCCCATCCCCATGCCAGTTCCTTGAATCCTCGCAGGAGCCCCGCACCTAGAAGCCCGTGGAGGCAGAGTGCGGTACAGCCGTCTGCCAGAGGGGCGCGGTGACCCCAGGACACACGCTCTGAGCCGTCTGATTCTGGAAGCTTCTACGGGTCCCCAGGGCCCTGGGCACTCGGTGCACCACCGCAAGGACGCTGTGTGTGCTCAGGGCCTGCGCCTGCTGTTCTGCAGGAGATACTTGGAGATACTTGGTGCAAAGTGGCTTCCCAGACACTCCAGAGAGCAGGAGAGGAGAGAGGGGGCTCGGGAGATCCGCCCGGAGCCTGCCCGTCCTCGGGTCTGAACAGGGAAGCCTCGGTTCCCCATCTGATGGATGCCAGCGCCTGGTCCGGGCCGAGCCCAGAGCACCTCGGCCCTCCCGTGAGAAGCCCACAGCCACAGCTTCCCGCGGGGAGCCCTTCCTTTCCAAAGAGCTCGGCGCCAAGAATGCCACGCGAGCCCCGCATTCGTCCTCGCCGCTCCCTGGGGGAGGGGAGGCTGGAAGGGTCCCCGTGGCCCTCACGGGGCACCCAGAGGATTGATGGACCCCACGGCTGGAAAGTCGGGGTGCTGGAAGCTGAGCCCCACAGTGAGGTCACTCCGGGCGTGGGACCGCCACACCGCGGCCCCCTCGAAGCCGGGCACCCGATGCCCACGTGGCACGCCAGGGGCTGGGTCCATGTGACCAGGGCCAGGCGTCGGGGAGGCGGGCACTCTCTGTCTCCCCAGGCCCAGGGGGGTGGTGACCCTGAGGGGCCACTCTGTGCCGGGCTGCAGAAAATCAGCTCTGGGCAGCCGCCCGCTGGACACCAGGAGGGAAAACGACTCGCTCGGCGGCCCTCCCGGCAGGCCAGGAGGCTGCGGGGACAGGCGTCTTCTCTCAATCCCGGGGCGGCCCCCGGATGTCTGTAAGCCTCTCCCAGAGGTGAAGGCCTCGGAAATGCCCTGGAGTCCACGGAAGGGACAGGACCCCAACATGGGGGACAGATGTTTCCAGCCCACCGGAGAGGTTCCCAGAGAGGGCCGTGGAGCCCCGTGCACACACCCCCGTGGCTCGCCACCCCAAAGCCTGAGTCCCAGTGGCCAAGACCCCAGGACCAGGCCTCGCTGCCAAGTCAGCAAAGGGCTTAGAGGCTCCCAGGGGGCCAACGTGCAGGACACGCACCGGAGAGAGGGACGGGTCACCTTGCGGAGGCCGCGCCGGCCTGGGAGGCACGGACGTTTACTCTCCCATGAGGCCGGACGCCGGAGTATCGGGGCCTCAGCCTCAGATCCAGGCTCGCTCGCTCTGCCCCAGTGCTGAGCGGCCTTGGGGAAACGGTTTCCCCTCTCTGGACTTCCTGCTCCATACAGTGGGGCTAAAAGTTGTTCCTATCTCCTGGGCTCGCGGCTTACGAGGACGGGCTCACAGAGGGCTTAGAACACGGGCCCGGCACGTAGTCAGAGCTCAGTAAATTAGTTACTCAGTTACTACGGCCCGTCCCTCCGCAGGGGACAGCAGCAGCCCCGGGGCCACGCTGGGGCCCCGCCCGGGGGTGTCCCTGGCTGTCGCGGAGAGGAGGGCGCCCCAGAGACAGCCCGGGTCACCCCAGCCTGGAGGCCTGTGGGAGCCACTCACCGGCCTCCGCGCTGGCACAGGAGGCCACACGCATGCACACAGGAACACACGTCCACGTGCGCCCCGGCAGCGGCCGCCCCCTCCCTCGGCCCGAGCGGGGCAGGGCAGGGTGGGTGGGTACGGCCCCGGGACAGAGCCCTATTGCTCAATGCCAGGACCGCGCCGGGCCCAACGGTCAGGGAGCCGGCTGGCAGCGCCCGCGGGGCCTCGCAATCAGGCCCCTGTGGGCTTTTAATATTTTTAGAGAAGTTGGGTTTCTGCCAAGTTCCTCTGCTTGAGATTCTTCCTGAGCTGGGGGCTCCTGCGCGCTGAGGCCCGTCGGCCGCTCTGGGGGCTCCGAGGGATCCCCGGGGCCACCGCCGCTGCTGATTCAGCCTCTGGCCCCCGCATGGGGCATAGGGGTGCCCGGCCGGCCGGGGTGACCAGGCCACCCAGCAGCCCCCGTCCCGCTAGCTCAGACCAGGCGCTCTGGGAGGCACCGCGTTTTCTCTCCACCCGCCACCTCAGCTTCTTGTTTTCTGGTTTTATACCCCCGGCCCTTTTTGTCTGTGAAAGCTCTGGCTCAACCCGCTAGTGAGCCAAGGGGCACGTCCGCGTCAGCCCTCGGGGAGCCAGGAGACCGCGGTGGGCAGACCCCGGCTGAAGCCCCCAGGGCGGTTTCCTTGGTTCTGCTGTCGGCTCGGGCAGCCGTGGGCAGAAGTCATCATCCCGCAGTCCGCTCCCGGACGGGCTAAGCGCGGCCGTGGGCCCGGGACGAGCCCCGCGGCGGAGAGACTCACAGACGCGGGACCAGAAGCGGCCGGGGTCGGGGGAACCCCTGGGACATTTGGACGCTGGGTGCCGGTGGCCGCACAGTGGGGCCTGTCCCTGCTCCGAGAAGGGCACCGGGTTACAAAGCAGACGTAGGGTGGAAAATCACTCTCGTACCTGCTCTTCAGGGCCATCCCTCCAGCTCTCACTGCCGCCGTCGCGCCTGAGCGCACGTCCAGGAGGTTAAAATGAAGCAAACGAGTTCTGTGACCGTTCTGGGTTCTACGAGTCTGACCCGTCCCCGTGGCCGTCCCAGCTTCCGACGGCGCCGGCTCTCCCGGCCCGTGGCCGCTCCTCTGCTGGCCGCTCCCGGTCTCCCTGCCGCTGCTCGGTCCTCACATCTCCACGGGCTCCGACCCTCCCGCCTCGCTCTTCCAGAGACCCCTGGGGCTGTACTGAGCCCACCGGGGTCACCAGAATCCCCTCCTCGCCTCAACATCCTTAACATAGCCGCACCTGCCGGGCCCCTCTGCCACGAAGGCCCCGTACCCAGGTTCTTCAGGGGAAGGGGTCGTTGCTCCGCCAACCACACGAACCTCGGACGACTCACTGGGCCCCTCTTGCGTCATCTGTGAAATGGCGGCGATGATGGTGGCGGCGATGGCGACGATGGTGACAGTACGTACGCCGTCGGGGCTGTTGGAAGGGTTTAATCGGGTTGTGTGTACAGCTCATACGGTCACACCGAGCACAGGCTAAGTGATAAAGCAGGGAGGTTTCCGCAAGGAGTTTCAGCTGTATCCCTTCTGGGTAACGGACTGACCCGGCCACGCGTGTCCCTTTGCGCACCCGGCACCCAGGACCACGCCGGGCTGCTAGGAAGCTCTCCCGGCGCTTGGTGGGGAATGAGTGTGGAAGCCGAGGCCTCCAGCTGCCGGTCCTCAGTGAGCAAACACGGTGGGCGCCCCCAGGGCCAGGCACCCGGCCAGAGAGTGCACGCGCCCTGTGCAACAGCGCAGAGAGAGTCATTAGCAGATCGTCAGGACCCGCCACGAGCGCTTGGCCGCTGCCAGCCCAGGGTCCCCCCGCCGCCCTCCCATCACAGCCTCACGTCAACCCTGTGAGCTAGGGAAGGCCGGGATGCCGGTCTGAGTCTACGGATGCAGAAACCAGAGCCCAGAGAGGTTGCTCAGACTGCCCAGGTCACACAGCCAGCATGCAGCCCAGCTCCCTGGTCTCCCGTCAGCCGCTCGGCCCCTCTCCAGTCCTGGGGGTTGGGCTGCCCCCGTGACAGCGAGGCAGACGGAGCCTCCGTCCCACTCGGGTGCCCCATTAAACAGCAATCAGTAGCGTCTCTCCAGGGTCAGGGAGGAGCATGTGTTCGGAGCCCCCATTACAGATCCGGTGCGAACGTACCAACATGCCCTGCGCCCCCCACTCACACGCCCCCCCTGAGATTGAGTCCGCAGCTCTGGGTCGCCTGTCCAAGCCGCCCACCAGGTGGTGGGCGGAGAGGTCACGGGAGAGAGTTCCGGGGTGGGGAGCAGGGAGAGCGGGAGGGGCCGTGATCGCCAGGGCAAGCCTAAGACACCAGGGAGACAAGCCTAAACTCAGGGGAACCCCCACCCCCCGAGCACGGCCCTTGTGTCCCTTGCTAAGTAACCAGTCATGACTGCGTCTGTTTCTACCTGACCTTCACCGTCCTCGGCGGTGAGCCGTGACAAGGGAGGAAGTGGCTGGTGGTTCGTGGCCCTTGTTAATCAAAGTGCAAAAACTCTCCTTTCAGCTCCAACCTTTGCAGGAGGGCCCCGGGGGTCCAGCACCGGGTGGCGCCGGGAGCTGTGCATTGTGACATCCCCAGGGTAGGTCAGGCTCTTAGGGTTCGGGGGTGGTTTTTCTGATCACCCTTGAAAACTCTGGCTCAGCGTCCTTCTTTCATAATGTGGCTCAGAACATTCCCACAAACCGTCACAAAGTATTTTAGGCGACACATTTCTATAACTGTAATGTTCTTTAAAACAATTTTTTTTTTCAGTTTTGCCCTTTTGCAAAATAACTGTTCTTAGGCCAATTCAGAAGCTCTTTCTGTCGGAACTATTCTCGGCCGGAATTGCCCCGCACTGGGGCCCGAAAGAGAAAGCCGAGACGAGGTCGCGGGTCCTCCGTGTCTAACCCCGGGCATCACGCTGTGAGGACCTCTGCCCCGCAGTCTGCACGCCGAGCTTCCCCCGCAGGGAAACACAAGGACGCGCCGCCCCCACTTTGTCCTCTGCCGTGGAAGAAGGCATCGCTGTTTGGAAGCGGCCGAGACCCTAAGGCATCCCTCTGCTCTCCTACAGCAGGAATCCCAGACGGGGGGCTGGTTCAGAGCAGACCGCTTGCAGTCCCCGTCAGAGGGGGAAACAGCCCCTCGGAAACCAAACATTCCTCCGTGTGCAAAATCCAGACCCCGTGAAGCTGCTGGGGGCCGTGCATTTGGTGTTTTTATAAAAACAAAACACGTTCGTGCCTGGGAAGGTTGCCCTTGCAAACCGCTAGCGTCGTGCGCCCGTCGGCCCGGGGGTGTGAGGAAGGGGGCGGCTCCCGCGTCTACTTTCCACGCACCTCTGTTATTCACATTCTTCGACCAACCCCTGATATTTCTCATGCGTGCTTCTTAGCTCTGTACATACTGTTTCCTTAAACAGCGAGAAAGGGAAACATCGTTGTTTACCAGGGACACTCGGGGTGCTTAGTCGGATGCAGGATGTCCTACGGAAATGCGCAGGGGCAGAAAAAGTAACTCCTGTCCACTTCGGCATTGACCTGGTGCTCAGTAAGTTTGTCACTTTGGGTACGTGATCTCACTTGATCCTCAAACAGTTCTGTGAAGTGGGGGCTCTTACCCCGTCCATTTTTGGAGGAAGGGGCAAGCTCCGGTGTTCCCCCAGAGGCACCCCTCTGCTACTACGCTTTTGAGATCCTCTCTTTTTTATGATATACTCTGATTATTTTTTTTTTTTTTAACCATTGTCCTCGTACATCTGTTTACACTTCACCCTGTCAACACAGGGACCTCAGAGAAGGCTCAAGAAAGCCTTCCTCAAATCCTTGCAACTCTAGGGATCTAATGTCCCCAGGACATTTGGTCCTGGGCAGTGAGTGCTTGGAAAGGTTTTAGAGAATATTTTCCATGACATAAAACTCATGGACTCCAAGCACAGAAGCCATGTTCCCTGAACCCTTCAGAGTAAGTGCATCGGGAACTTTACTTACAAGAACAGGTTTCTAGCATTTACCGATTTGGTTTGTGTGTGATACCGACCAGCTAGTTTGGTTTAAGGGTATTTAATTCCCCGTCATTGGTTTTGTTTGTGACTTTGTCTTTCCAACTGCTGTTTGGCAATCTGGGTATTTTTGAGAAACATAACGGCACAGCTGGCAAGAGATTATACCACAGGCTTTTCGAGGCCAATGGATCAGGCATTTGAAGCAGGGCTGCCTCGTACTGTGGTGCAGTTTGTGCACTGAATAAAGCACCTGACTTTCAACTGGAGCTAAAAACACAAGCTGTATGCTGCTTTCTCTGAAGAAAGGGGAGCTCCTTTTTCTTTACACAAGAGGCATGGCAGTCAGCTTCCCACGCCCAAGGCCCACAGGACTGGGTTCACCCGGAGGGTGCACCTTTTTTAACCCATCTTCCCTGGAGGGGTGACTTTTTCCAGTTTGCAGGGTGCCATATAGGCTAGCTGGTGCTGGCTCTGGGCTAGGCTGGCCAGTGGAGCGAGGGTAGAGCTCGGCCAGGCCAGCCTCCATGTGAGGGTCAGAGGAGGAAGAGAAGCCCAAGGTGGGGTCCGATAAAGAAATGAGGCTCTTAGTGAGCATGAAACTTTCCCGAGCCCTCCACCTCGAGGCTGGCCGGGAGCCTGTTGTTACGCACTGACGAGAGGTGCGGGCAGCCCAGTCCGACACTCGCTGCAGGGCGCACCTGCAGTCTTGCGTGTGTCCAGGACCGTGGCGGGGAGACCGATCCTGCACCAGCCAGGCCCTCGGCCTCCAGCCGGCAAGATTTCAGTTCAGCCGCCGTCACTCCCGCTTGCCTGAAATCCCTGCATCCAGAACGGGTTAGTCCCGGAATAAAGGAAAGGCCCCCGAGTTGCTCTCAGGGCGAGGCTGTGCTGATTTAAGTCACACGGAGATGTAGGCGGCTGACACTAGAAGCCCTGGGCCCCGGGCGTGACCGGCGGGCGGAGGGCAGAGGAGGCCGGAGGGCAGCGCCGTCCGCCGCACCAGCCCTGTGAGCTCAGCTCTGCTCTCTTCGCCCCGTTCGGCGCGTCAGCTTCTGCTGTGCCGGTCACAAGCCTCGGCCTGGACCCTGTTCTCAAGGAGCGTCTATCTCTCAAGTAGGACAAAAATAATGCGTATTTGTGGCCGTTCTCTCAGGCAGCACCCGGGCCATTGTAGCTGCTGCTCTCATGGGCTCTCAGCTGACTCCCTGGAGGCAGGGGCTGGTCGTAGCCCCATTTCACAGAAGAGGCAGAGGCTCTGAGAGGGGAGGCCACTGAGCTGAGCTCACCCAGCAGCCAGGACGCTCTTGCTCCAATGCCTACACTCACTGACTCGAAGATATGGCTTCGAAGTCATATTTTACCGGTAGAGTGTTAGCCAGATATTGGCTATTAAGAGGAATAAAGGGGTTTCAAACCTTGATAGTACATAACGAGCTCTGTTGGTTGGAATAACTCCCAGCTCTCACTGAATAGAAACTCACCGCAGGGAACTTTTATGACCAAGGAGTTGGCAGTTAGCTTGGTGTGCGACCAAAGGTCAAGTGAGTCTGCGGGAGGTGGGGTCCCCTGTCCTTACAGTGAGGAGCAGGTGCGGCAGGTCTGAGCCAGTGTGTCGTCACACCAGCCCTCCGTCCCGCTGAACTCAGCCCTGCACCCCGAGCAACGGGCCTGTCAGGCCGGGGCCCCCGGAGCCCGAATCCCAGGACAGAGAGACGCAGGGGAAGACGGCGCAGGGGACGCCTCCCGGGAGGAAGCGGGGCGGGTGCTTCCCTCCCCCACACGCGGGTGACGGCAGGAGCCGCAGCCACGCCGGCACCTCCCACAGGGGTCACCGCGTAGTCCTCGCCCCAGTCGTGACAACGGCGACCCCGGAAGGCCTCGTTCAGTTGGCAGCAGTAACACAGCAGGGACGTCCTCCCAGCCGCACGCAGCCGTCGGGGGGCGTCAGGCAGCTGTGATGGCAGCGGCAGTCACGGGAGCAGCCGGGGTCTCAGCAGCGCGGCGCAGTCACGGGAGCGGGAGTGACAGCGGCGGGAGTGACAGCGGCGCGGTGTAGCAGTCAGGGAGGAGGGGCGGGGCACCTGCTGGGGGCTGGGGCAGGTGTGTTCCGATGGTCACATGATCCTCGTGACAAGGTATTGGCTGTGTCCCCATCACACAGATAAAGAAACCTAGGCACAGGCACATGAAGTAACTCACCCGAAGTCACCCCATGGGCGTCAGAGGCAGATGTGAAGCCAAGACACAGGAGGTCTTGACCAGGGAGCCCCCCGCAGGGCACCACCGGCCGGACGTCGTGCCTGGCCCCGAGTGCCAGCCCCGGGGAGCCTTGCTCGGCCCCGAGGAGGTCAGGGAAGAGCAAGGAGCGCTCCCCGACAGGCCGAGGCTGTGGAGGGTGCTGCAGGGCACCTCCCGTGGGGCCCAGTCCGGCGGGTCTCCCCAGAGGGCACGTCTGAGTCGAGCTCTGCCCGAGAGCGGGGGGTAGACGCTTCTGACTCCAGGAAGGAGCATTCTGGCCAGGAGAGGGGCTCATGCAAACCCACCCAACGGAGGCTTGTTCAAGGCAGGAAGAAACGAGGGCAGAGGCAGAAGCAGCCCCCTTCCATAGGCACCTGGAGGAAGACACTTCCATCAGCAATTGTCTTTGAAAAAAAAAAATACACAAAAAATGAAAACATCGTTCAGAATCTCACCACTTTGCAGATCTACCGAGCAGTGAAAACTCCCCCTCTGTCCTGCCCCCCGCCGGGTCGGGGGAGTACATTAGCAGAGGACACGGGCCCATCAAAGCCCGCCTGCATGGACAGACAGCATCCCCGAGCTCTCTGATTCCATCCCTTGGTCACGTGTGTGTCCCCGTCCCTTCCCCAGCACCCATGGGCCGGTCTCTGGCGGCAGCACCCGCTGCTGTGGCCTGAGGGTGCTTGGGACCAAATGGCTGGACCTCACGTCAGCCGCGCCCGAGGGGCTCAGAGCAGCAGCGGGGGCAGGAAGCCCCTCGTCCTGAAGGCACTTAGGGTCCTCAGGCCACCCGTGGGGAGCTGAGGCTTTCTTGCCCTCCCGGTGGTTTTCACAGCTACTTTCGGGAGGGTTGGAATTTTCTGGACATCTGACTTCCAGATCGACAGCGTTGGCCCAGTGACAAGTGAGCCCCAACAGCAGAAGGAACACAACTACGGGGCCTGGATGAGCCAGAGTCCTTAGCACCGATCGCCGGACCCAAAAGGCAGAAAACTCAGGACAACTCGAGCCCCCCCCAGCAAGGGATTCACCACCTGGGTTCACGGCCAGCAGCCCAGGGTGACGTCTCTCAGAAGCAGGCAAACAGGAGCTGCTGTCACCATGCAAAAAGTCAGCTCGTGGGTTATTTCCAGCATGCTGGGGGCATCAGATTCCAACCACAAAGGCAAATGAAAAACCGGAAGTCATGAAATGATCTAGCCGGCCCAGGGGGCCTGCAGGCAGCAGGAGCTTTCATACTGGAGGTAATTTCTCAAAAGAGCAGAACTCCTCCTGGGCCATCCCCTCGACCAGAAATGTGGTCTCTCCTCTCACCTTGTCATGTTTCGCTTCTGCCCCCACGCTGCCCCCTCCCCTCCGAGACCCACCTGAAACCAGCAGCTCCTTTCGGGGGTCCCTTCTGGGAAACTCGCTCCTTCTGGGAAAACGCCTTCCTCCGGTCCTCTGCGCGTCCCTGGTAGGGTTCCGTGGGTCCCGTGGGGGGAGCTCCGAGAGAACTGGGAAGAACAGGAGGGGGGCACGGCATCACATGCGGACTTGCCCCATCGGTGTGCGCCACACCTGACACGTGTCGCACCGTGGGTCAGCCACACGCAAGTGAACAAGCGTGTGTATTTTAAACGTGAGAAGGAAGGGATTGTGTGCTCTTAAACCTGTGCTTGGGGCTCTGGGTGCGGCCGTGGGAGACAGCATGGGGCCCGTGCGCCGTGGGGCGGCGCGAGCCGGAGGTCAGATTAAGGCGGAGGTGAACCTCACGTCCCACCCGCCAGTCGCCCCGGCGTCTTCCTTCTCCACTCACGTACTTGCCCCGATCTTCCGGGCATCCCGCGGCCGGCCACCTCCAGGCACCACGCTCACTCAAGACTTCCGACAGAATTCCCCATCGGGCGGTGTCGAGACCATCTTGCACCCCTGCACCACCGAGTGGGGTCTGCAGGCAGCACGATGGGGTCCCCTGGGGAGCGGGGGGCAGGTGAGAAATGCCCCATCTCAGGACCCGCTCCTGCAGGGTGAGGACCGGCCTTCATGGCTAAGCCTTCTGAACCCTAGCAACCCTCAGAGTGCCTGCCTCTTTCCTGGGGAGGATGAAAAGCACAAGACCCCGTGCAGGCTCTCAGGGGCCCGCCCCCCCCCAGGGAAGGGCCAAGCACCCCGCCTGGAAAACAGTAAGGGGCCACCCCGCCAGGGTGAGGAGGGAAGGCCCCCGCCTCTGGTTTTCATCGAAGGGAAAACAAACACCTTGTGAGAAGCCACATGGCCTCTTCCAGGAAGCCTCTGTGTGCCCCCCAAGACAGGATCTGCCCCCCACCCACACTCCGGAAGCATTTCCCCGTAGGCTGGTGGTTTCAGCCCAACCCCACTTTGGCATCGCCTGAGAGGGTGGTTTTAAATACGGACGCGCAGGCGTCTGCCTGGGTCCGCAGACTTCTTCGCGGCCCCCATGTGGGTCCCCTGTGCGCCCCACGTGCGCCCAGGAAGGACAGCGTCTGCATGCGGCCTGCGCACGCCGTCCCCGGTTGGTCCCGCTCTGGATCCCCTCCCTCCAGACCCCTCCTAGGCCGGCCGCCCCCATGACTGTCCCGCAGCACCCCGCTCCTGGCCACGTAGCACGACGTTCTCGCGACCGCCTCCCCCACCAGACGGCTAGCTCCGGGAGCCCGGTGCGTCTTAAGTCCCCAGCATGTGAGGACGTCTCACAAAGTACGTCCATAAAGGACTTCAACAGCCAACCGGAGTTACGAGCTCGGGGTACCGGCGCGTGCGTCTTCGTCAGTTTGCCAGGTCCCCATCCCGCCCTGCCGCCCGTGCTCCCATCTGTGTTCTCGTCCGGCAGACACCACGGGACCCCTGCCCCCCAGCAGGGCTGCGCCCGCCGGCCTCACTCAGGGCAGGCACTCCAGTCTAGGCCTCTGGGTCTCCGCTCTGGTGCCTGCCTGCTCGTCGGGTGGACCCTGGGCACCACCTATGACCTTGGGCATCAGATCGACCTTGGGCACCTGGGTTTCCGTCTGCCTCGTTTCTGAGCCTTTTCTCCTGAGCTCGTGCTCCAGGTAACGGCGGCCTGAGTTTCTTGCTTGCTTGTTACACTTAATCCCCTTGTCTGGGACCCCGATTTCTTCTTGGGGCTACGGCAAGGCCCCCTGCTCGCATGTAAGTGCAGCTTCCCTGACGTTCTAGAACCCTCCCTCCTGCTGTCAGAGTTTCCTCCACGGACCAGAGCTGCTTGCACAGCTGCCCCTAGTCCCAAATCCCTTCTAGCTTTGCTCGGACTGTCCAGACCCTCTTGAGTTCCTCCTGACGGGCTGCGCTTTGGTCTGGGATGACCTTCTCTCTGGAGTCCCTGGCCTCCTGGACTGGATTCCCCTCCCCCCGCGCGCCGCACTGCCGCTGTGTGTGTTCAGCTCCCTGCACCCCTAAGTATCCCAGGCTTCCATATACCCTATTCTTAAGCTGAACCAGTACTTGTTGGTGGACAACAAAACGGATGGATAAATGGTGGGAGGAGGGCGGGATAGATAGATTGGAAGAAATAGGTAAGTCAGCTGGACTCTCTCAATCCTAAAAGTCCAACACACCTGGGGCAGACGTTACGAGATCAATTCAGAGGGACACCTAGAAAGCTGACCCGTGTGTCTAGGACCACGGTCTACCGAGAAGTGCACAAGACGGCCCCCATCCTTGCGGCGCTCAGATCTTGAGCACTTGGGCCGCCATCTTCCATGGGAGCGAAATGGACAGACCGCAGCCCAACTGAGCAGACCCCCTGGTCATACCGACCGCTCCCCTTGCAGGTCAAGGTCACTGTCGGATGGCACGATGGACGTCGCCTTCCTGGTGTCGGTTGCCTAGCGCTGCTCTCACAAATTACCACTAACTGGGTGGCTTCCGGCGGCAGAAACTTAATTCTCTCACAGTTCAAGAAGCCAGAAGTCTGAAATCCGTTTTCTGAGCCAAAATCATGGTGTCAGCAGGGCTGACTTCCTCCGGTGGCTCCAGGGCCGAATCCACTTCCTCCCCTCCCCCATTCTGACACCTGCCACCTGTTCTCGACTCCCAGCCTCTGGGACCACGTGGCTTCTGTCCCTCTCTGCGCGAAATCCCCCTCTCCCTCCCTCTTTGAGAGCCCCCGGGGTGGCTTTCAGGGCCCACCGAGACCACCCAACCCACGCTCTGCACCCCAGAAATTGTAATTCGATCACATCTGCACGGTCCTCGTTGGGCCACATGAGGCGGATATTCCCAGGTTCCGAGGACGAGGGCACGGCTGTTGGTTGAGGGCCATTGCCCCGCGGACCACACTAGGGCATTGGGGTCCATGAAGGCACACCTGGTACACAGCCACTGCCCTGTAAACACAAGCTGTCTCGCTACGACACGGACACAGCCCGATCCCGGGGCTGATGCGAGCGATGGGGCAGACAGACATCGCTGCGCGCTCCGGGCGCCAGAAAATGGAAGCACCAGGCCCTCCCTTGTCTGTTTGGAAAACAGACACATCTGCTGTTGTTCTGGCTGAGACCGCAGACCCTAGCGCCACTTCCCTGAAAAGGGCTGGTCCACACCGCTTACTGAGAAACCGAATTTGGAGGAACCAAGCTGAAAGCTGCCGGTCCCTGCAGGATTATTGAAAGTCAGGAGAAGCTGAAGCAGCAAATGCCAAGAGGGGAGAAGGGAACGCACTTCCAGACAAGCTGGCGGATGCCAGGAATACACCGTCTGTGCCAAGAGCCCAGAGACCCGGGAGCCTTCCCAGGACGAGGCACTCAAGTCACAGATTAGAAAGCCCATCTGGTTTCTGCCCTGGGTCTGACCTAAACGCGTGTGCGCGTGCACGCACACATACACACACAGACCAAAACTGAGAGAGGCAAGTGGGGCTAGAGAGAAGGACGAGGAAGGTCTCTGGGCTGGGAAAATTGCATGCATTTTCCGATGCATTTTTTGCTCATTTTCGAGCAACCCCGTTAACCCCCCAGAGGCTGGAAGAAATTCGCTCTCTTTTCAGATTCCAATGAATCCCACTGCTGGATGGTTGCTTGGCCAGGGAACTTCAGCAGGGGCTGGGTATTCCCATTTATATTAACTTTCTTTCGTGGGATAATTGCTTCAGGGTGGTGAAGGACAGAGCTCGCTCCTAGTAGAGGCCACGAGCATACTTTTATGCAGCTTTCTTGCAGACGGATGGACACACAGACCCAGAAGGCAAGTACGGGGACATTGGTGACAGCTCTTGAATGAGGAGAATGGATAAATGTCCGTGTCCGGCACTCTTAGTTTCTCTGTGTGTTCGAAAAGTTTTCATAATAAAAATTTACAAAGTGGGGAGCAAAGAAAGATAACTCGGGGAAGCGGAGTTCTGATTGTTCTTGCAAGACCCCACTTGGTGGGCGAGAGGACCATCCTGGGTGCAGCGACAGGCTTCAGGGAACCAGCACCAAACACGGAGGGGCGGTGGAGGCCCGGGTGGGTGCTGCTGAGTCTCTGGGGGACGCTCGGCGGATCAGGTGACAGCCAAGGGCTGTGCTGGAGGGTTGGTCGGATCAGGGGCAGGGTTGGGAGCAGGCTTCAGAGACTTGGAGCTGCTCTGAGTCTGCTGTATTGGGGTGGGGGTCTACTCTGACCACATATTTTAACACAGAAGAATGAGGGGACTCGGAATTCCAAAGGAAAGAACCCCAAAATGGCTCACAGCATCACGGTCTTTGGGGCTGCAATGAACACTGCCCTCAGTCTCCCTTCCACCTGCTGGAATCGGTCTAAGCCAGTCGTCCCTCCAGGGTGATTATTTCAGCAGTGGGCGTGTGACCCAGCTCTGGCCAATGAATTATAAGACATCCTCACGTCCAGGAGAGCGCCTTGGAAGAGGTGGTCTCTTCTTGGTCTGGACCTTGTCGCCCGAATGTGATGTCTGGAGCTGCTGCAGCCATCTTGTGCCCAGCCCAGAGACACAGCCAGCCTCGAACTTGGCAGAACAAGGAGAGGGAAAGGACCTGGGTCCTTGAGGACGTCTGTGAGCCATGGGACCAGCCAACACTGAAGGCCACCCATGACTTCCGGCTAGCGGAAATATCAATGTCCTTATTCTGCAAGTGTGTTGGATTCCATTTCTTGTACTTCTGATACAAGAGCAAGAAGCAGTACCCGTGCCAACCCACATGGGGCCTCTGCCTGAGTCAGGAAAGGTATCTCTTCCTCCAGGAAGACGCCTGGCTTGGGGAGCAGGATGCAGCTGGCTTTCAACACGGACTTGCCCCCGATACCAGGAACCCCCACCCATGAACAGCCCACACAGTGGTCATAGAGGACATCTGGAAAAAGCCCTGGTTCCCACCTGCCAGGCTGGTACATTTACAAAGCAGAGAGAGCTGACTCCCTTCATTTCTGGATGATTCTGGCCTTGGAGAAGTTCAGGGTGGTGCCACAGGGCAGAGTAGCCCCCACCCTCCAACGCAGTCTGCCCTCCGTGTACATTTCCTTGATTCTTCTCCCAAGTGCGGTTGAAGCCCCCGCCCCTACTTCCTTTCCAACCAGAGTGACCCCTGAGTTCCCCTGCTGGAAATCCTAGAGACACGGCTGTGGCAGGAGGCTGTGCTCTTCCCTCCATCTGCCCTCTCCCCAACCCAGCGGTGCTGGAAGACCGTCGGGGGTGCTGGCTCGGTGTCTGAGAGCGCCCGCCTGCTCTGGGCTCAGCTGGGAACTCAGATGTGGGTGGATGCAAGTTTCCCACGGAACACCCTCAAGAGCCAGATGTTTCCAAAGTGGGTCCAAGCCTCGGCCCGCTGGCCTCCCACGGGGCCGGGCTCATTGACCTGGGAAGTGAAGGGGCGTTGGCAGGGCCCAGGGGATGAGAGGCAGGATGGAGTTCAAGGGCCAGGAGAGTATGTTGGCCTTGACCCCTGGGGCTCCATGCAAGAGGCAGCCAGGCCCTCGACTCATGTTTCTCCTTCTAGAAGGAGAGAGCGTAGCTTCCTCCTGGGGCACAGGCCGGATTCCCTGCTGGCGCGCGCCGCACCGTGGGGGCCCCCCCGCTCAGCCTTCCACGAGCCCAGGGGTGCCCACGGGCTGGCCTTCCCCGGGCTCTGGGACCCAGGACTCCCCCGAAGGGGCAGCTCAGGCTACTGGGCCCAGATGGGCGTTTGGAGTCCATGAGATCCCAGTTCAGGCGTCCGCATCGGCTGCTCCCAGCTGCGTGACTTGACCTCTCTGGTTCCGGTCGCTGTCTAGGAAAGGGGGGTGTGACCGGCCGCTCCTGCCTGGGGCTTTCGGCTTCATACACACAGAGCCCTTAACACGCTGCCCCCGGCACGGCCTGCACGTCCGTAAACAGGTCCGGTCACTGGTAAGAACTCAGGGCGCTGAACGGTTTGCCAAGCAGTTTCGTGGCCGTTATCGTATCACCTAAGTAAGCGCTGCCTGACAGGCAGATCACTCGCGTCCTGAAGCAGGCCCCTAGCTGGTTCCTGGCCCTGTTTCCCTTCCTGCCGCCTCCCCATCCCGCCGGCGCGGCCGGCGCGGCCCCCTGAGAGGCTGCGAGCTGGCCGACTAACTCGCTGGGGACTCTGGGCAGGTTGCTTCCCCTTTCTGTTCCCACTGTCTCTAAACGCCGGAAGCCGCATCATCTCCAGAGTACCCTTCCCCGCTGTCGGACATGCTGAGATTTGCTGCTGGCGTGGAGGTCCGTCGCCTCAGTGACGTTTGTAACCCCCCCTGCACGTCCCCTCACAGCCAACCTCGGGGGTGGGGAGGGGTGAGCCGTTTGATCCCCATCATGCAGAGGAGGAAACCGAGGCCCGGGAGGAGAAGGAACTTCAGCAGGGCCGCGCAGCGAGTGGCCGGGATGGACTGGAACCTGTGTCGGTCCCTCCGCAGCTCCTCTGTAAACGTCCGGCCTTTCCTCTCGGCCCACAAACTGGGGCTCGCCCGACGTTGGTGATGTGGGGCAGCCCAGAGCCGAGGGGTGCAAACCCACAAGGAGGGGCCTCTCTGGGTCCAGCGCCCCCTTGTTCCACATCCCGAGCTGCGTGGGGTGCGGTTCAAGGGGACGTGAGCCCCGAGAAGCTCTCTGCCCAGCGAGGCGCTCGTGCAGCACAGTGTGACGAGAGCCCGAGAAAAGGCACCGAAGTCCAGAAAGTTCCATCCCAGTTTTGCTCTGCACCTGCAGCTTCCTCGAGTTTCGGGCCGCCAGCGCCTCGAAGCCCCACTCGGGAACGTTTCGGGAGCTCTGTCGCTGACTTGTGCGTCGCCCGGGCCTGGCGTCAAGTGCCACGGACGTATTCCTCCTCAGCTCATGGAGAAGCGAGCGGGGACGCGGCCGAGGGCATCAGCGGGCGCGGCCCTGGGGCATGGAACCGGCTGTGTCCCCCGTGATCCGGGCGGGTACAGAGCCCGCGGTGGGACTTTATTGACAACTTACATAGGACACGTACGTTTTCCAGTCGCTAGTTAGCACCTAGGACCCAGCAGGTCGGCAAATCCGCGCGTGCAGGCCGGGAGCTGGGTTCTGGTATCGGCGTGGCTACGAATTCCCGGAGACTTAAAATCAATCTTGCCCCCTCACCAGCCCCACTGGACCCGATTCTGTTGCGTCCCCCAGAGAACCCTGCGTCCCCTCCCCTGTCCGCAGACATTCACAAGGCCAGTGACATGCCGGGTGGTGCCTGCCCCAGCCCCTTGTGCTTTCTCTTTCTTTCTGGAAAGCCCATTGTTGGCATCTATATCAGCATCCGACTTTAAAAGGCCCAAACTTCATTGAAGTATCTGCCGTTATCTTTAAAATCCCTGTGTACTCTGCAATTACTGTAGGAAACGTAATTGTCTTTGTGAATATTATTAATGAGCAGCCCTATTGCGTTGTCCACTCTCCCTGGTCTTTAGAAACACGAGTGCCCCACGAAGGCTTCCGTGCTCGTGCTCCGCCTGGCTTTGGCCGACCAGGCCATATGGAGTTCACTGCGGCGGAGGGGGGGGTGTTGCTCCCTGGGGAGACTGGGGGGCTGCGGGCAGGGCTGCAGGAGAGCTCTTTACTTTCCACCCAATCTTGTCGTGAACCTAAAATTGCTCTAAAAATAACATCAATGTTTTTAAAATTTAAGATTCAGGGGCACCTGGGTGGCTCAGTGGGTTAAAGCCTCTGCTTTTGGCTCAGGTCATGATCTCAGGGTCCTGGGATCGAGCCCCACATCAGGCTCTCTGCTCGGCGGGGAGCCTGCTTCCCCGCCTCTCTCTGCCTGCCTCTCTGCCTACTTGTGACCCCTCTCTGTCAAATAAATAAAAAATATTTTTAAAAATTTAAGATTCAAAAAAAAGAAGGAAAAAAAACCTAGCACCGCCGGATTTTTAGGTGTCCTTCCAGACCTAGGCACCCATCGGGTTTGGGGTCCTTTCCTTAATTAGCAGCAGTGAAAGCAGGTGGGGGGAAGCTGTGGTTTGCACAGGTGCGGCCCGTCTCGGTGTCAGAGGCCCCGGGACGGTCCGGGTCGGGCTCGGGGATGCGCCCAGGGGATGCCTGACTCTCCGCCAGCTGAGTCCATAGAAATGCAGATCCCAAGGCCGGTTGCACCCGGGACTGGCCCCGTATGGAGGTCTCGGCCTGCAGGGGACAGAGCCACAGCCCAAGCAGTGTAGCTGGAGGACGGGGCTGGGCCGGGAGCCGCAGGAGCACGAGACTGGAGCGTCTCCGTCTCTGAGCCTGGGTCTCCTCAGCTCTGGAACGGGGAAACCAGCCGCCCTGTGCTCGGCAGCTGGGACTCCTGGAAGCACCCTCAGAGTGTGTGTGCCACGGGCCCGAGGCCACCCCAGCCGGAAGCCAGGTCAAACCGTCACCCATTCTCCTCTGGGCACTGGGGGGCTGAACCCCAACCGACCACTACACATGGGAATCAACCAGGGAACTCGCGTCACCCAGACACGGAGCCCGCTGTGTGCGAAGGGTTTCCTGCGGGTTCCCGGTGGGCTCACGGGTGGGCTGGGGTGGTGCCCACGAGCGAAGACTTCCGTCTGCCTGGAACGTCGACACAAGAGGCCGCGGAGATTCAGGGACAGTGAGGGACACGCCCAAGGTCCCACAGCTTGGTGGGGTCGGGGTCTGCCTCGGAATGCAGGCTGATGCTGTCCTCTGCTCGTTCCGGCAGGATCCCTCAGCCGGGCCTCGGCGTGGGGAGCCGAGCCCAGCCAGGGAGGGGCGTCCTCAGAGAACCCATTCTCACCGGGCAGCACGGCCTGTGACCTGCCGTCTCCGTCTGATCCAGGGTCAGGGCCCCGCAGCAGACTTCGGCTCGGGCTGCCCTGGGCCAGGCCAGCGTTGCCCGGGCTGCCCGTGCTCTGGCTTCCAAAGTGGGCTCATCCGCTGTGGGGACCGAGTGGCCCTCATGCAGTTTGCTTCAGCTCTGTCCGCAGAGGGAGGTTGCCATCTCCAGGACAGAGGTGGTCAGAGAGTGCCCAAGATGTCACCCCTGGGAGCAGAGACCTCGTCCTGCATCTGGGATCGACCCACATTGCTGTGGTTCCTCCCAAATTAGCACCCTGCCCATACTCGTATCTGTGGCTTTGGAGGCATGAGTGAGCCAGAGAAAAACCCCAACTGAAATTGCCGCTGGACCCCAAGCCCCTTCGTAGGAGCCAACCATCGGCAAGCACTGGGATGTGGCCACACCTTCCATGAGCACCGTGGGCACCCCCGTCAAGACGCCTGGAAACGTCCGTCACCCTCCCTGCGTTCAGATGTCCTGTCGGCAATCCTGAGCTCCCCCCATGCGCCAGGCATCCGCGGGAGATGGAAGACACACCAACACACGAGACACAGTCCCTGCCCCCGTGGCGCTTACTGTCTCACGGGAAGCCACCCAGGGCCTCAGTGTCAGCAGGAGAGAAAGTGAGGACAGCTCTCTGAGGGAGTCACCCCTGAGCAGATCCGGATGAAGTAAAGGAAAAGCCACGTGAACAAGTAGGAGGAATGTTCCAGGAGGAGGAGCGGCAGTGCAAAGGCCCTGTGGTCGGACCATGCTCAACAGGGCTGCGGGCGGCAGGGCCCCCACGAGGCTGCCGTGGAGCGAGGGGCGTGGGGGTGAATGGAGAGGTGGCCCCCGGGACTGCCACTCCTAGACGTCATCCCAAAAGAGTAAGTGGGGAGAAGCAACATCGTCCTGGGGACGAGAAATTTCCCAACCACTTCCATGGCCACCCACACAGGGGCCGACGAAGAGAGGATGGCACGTCAGCTCCAAAGACCACCATGCACGTTTTG
>CM052803.1:47174465-47200661 GCA_028533885.1 Nasua narica | reverse complement strand
CCATCATCTCCATCCCCACCATCCTTCCCACCATCATCTCCATCCCCACCATTCTCTCCATCATCGTCCCCACCACCATCTCCAACATCAGCTTCATCGTCTACATCCCCATCATCTCCATCTCCATACCCATCCTCCTCCCCATCGTCCCCACCACCATCCCCAACATCATCCGCAACATCGTCTCCATCCCCACCATCCCCAACATCATCTTGATCATTTCCATCCACACCATTCCCACCATCTCCATCGCCATCCTCCCCACCATCATCTCCAATCTCACCATCGTCCCCACCATCCCCACCATCATCTCCATCCCCACTACCATCCCCAACATCTTCATCACCTCTATCCCCATCATCCTCCTCACCATCCCCACCAGCATCCCCACCATCTCCATCTCCACCAGCATCTCCATCTCCACCAGCATCTCCATCCCCACCATGATCTCCATCATCTCTATCCCCACCATCCTCCCCACCATCCAAACCACCATCCCCACCACCACCCCCAACATCATTTTCATCATCTCCATCCCCACCATCCCCACCATCATCCCCATCATCTCCATCCCCATCCTCCCCACCATCGTCCCCAACATCATCTCCATCCCCACCACCCCAACCACCATCCCCAACATCATCTTCATCATCTCCATCCCCACAATACCCACCTCCAATCCCAACATCATCATCTCCATCCGCGCCATCATCCCCACCATCCTCTCCATCCCCACCATCTCCATCATCTCCATCCCCACCATCCTCCCCACCATCCCAACCACCATCCCCAAAATCATTTTCATCATCTCCATTCCCACTATTATCCCCAACATCACCTCCATCCCCACCATCCTCCCCACCATCCCAACCACCATCACCAACATCATCTTCATCATCCCCATCTGCACCATCCCCACCATCATCCCCACCATCCCCACCATCATCTCCATCATTTCCATCCCCACCATCATCTCCATCCCCATCATCTCCATAATCTCCAGCCCCACCATCATCCCCACCATCCCCACAACCATCCCCATCATCTTCATCATCTCTATCTCCACCATCCTCCCCACCATCCCAACCATCCCCACCACCACCCCCAACATCATTTTCATCATCTCCATCCCCACCATCCTCCCCACCATCCCCAACATCATCTCCATCCCCACCATCCCAACCACCATCCCCAACATTATTTTCATTGCCACCATCATCTCCATCCCCACCATCCTCCCCACCATCGTCCCCAACATCATCTCCATCCCCACCATCATCTTCATCATCTCCATCCCCACCATCCTCCCCATCCTCACAATACCCACCACCATCCCCAACATCATCTCTATCCGCACCACCCTCCCCATCATCTCCATCCTTATCATCGTCCCCATCATCATATCCACCCTCTCCATCCCCACCATCCTCTCCATCCCCACCATCATCTCCATCATCTCCATCCCCACCATCCCAACCACCATCCCCAACATCATTTTCATCATCTCCATCCCCACCATTGTCCCCAACATCATCTCCATCCCCACCATCCTCCCCACCATCCCAACCACCATCACCAACATCATCTTCATCATCCCCATCCCCACCATCATCTCCATCATTTCCATCCCCACCATCTTTATCATCTCTATCCCCACCATCCTCCCCACCATCCCATCCACCATCCCCAACATCATTTTCATCATCTCCATCCCCACCATCCTCCCCACTATCATCTCCATCCCCAGGATCTCCAACATCTTCATCATCTCCATCTGCACCATCCCCACCATCATCCCCACTATACTCCCCATCATCATCTCCATCCTCACCATCGTCCCCACCATCCCCACCATCATCTCCATCCCCACCACCGTTCCCAACATCTTCATCATCTCCATCCCCACCATCCTCCCCATCATTGTCCCCACCATCCCCACCACCATCCCCAACATCATCTCCATCCCCAACATCATCTCCATCATCTCCATCCCCACCATCCTCCCCACCATCATTTCCATCCTCACCATCATCCCCACCTTCCCCAACACCATCCCAAACATCATCTCCATCATCTCCATCCCCATCATCATCCCACCATCATCTCCATCCCATCATCTCCATCATCTCCCTCCCCACCATCCTCCCCATCATTGTCCCCACCACCATCCCATCATCCCCATCCTCACCATCCCCACCTTCATCTCCATCATTTCCATCACCACCATCTCCACCACCATCCCCAATGTCATCTTCATCTCCATCCCCACCATCATCCCCATCCCCACCATCCTCCACATCCTCACCATCGTCCCCACCATCCCCAACATCATCTCCATATCCACCATCATCTCCATCCCCACCATCGTCCCCACCATCCCCAACATCATCTTCATCATCTCCATCCACACCATCCCCACCATCATCCCATTATCTCCATCATCTCCATCCTCTCCATCATCCCCAACATCATTTCCATTCCCATCATCATCCCCACCATTATCTTCATCATCTCCATCCATCATCCCCATCATCTCCATACCCACCATCGTCCCCATCTCCAACATCATCTCCATCCCCACCATCATCTCCATCCCCACCATCCTCCCCACCATCCCCAACATCATCTTCATCCCCACCATCATCTCCATCCCCACCATCATCTCCATTTTCTCTATCCCCACCATCCTCCCCACCATCCCCATCATCATCTCCATCATCTCCATTTCCACCATCCTCCCCACCATCCAAACCACCATCCCCACCATCATCTCCATCCCCACCATCCTCCCCACCATCCCATTATCTCCATCATCTCCATCCCCACCATCATCCCCATCACCATCTCCACCATCATCTCATCCCCACGATCCTTCCCACCATCATCTCCATCCCCACCATCCTCCCCATCATCCCCAACATCATCTCCATTCCCATCTTCCCCATTATCTTCATCTCCATCCCCACCATCATCTCCATACCCACCATCATCTCCACCATCTCCATCCCCATCATCATCCCCTTCATCATCACCATTAGTAAGTATCCTTCTCACTATGGACTTCAGTATGGAAGAGAGTAAGAAAAACGGACACTCGTGACAGATACTGGTGACCCTTGTTGACCAATGACATCCCTACCACTCTGAAGGACACTCCACTTAATCCTCACCACACTCCAGTGAGGTTCGGAGTGGCTCAATCCCTCTGCCTCAGGTCACACAAGTGGGGCAGAGCTGGGCCAGAGCTGTCCCCACGCTCTTTCTCCTACAGAGTTCTGCAGAAAGAGCCCTTTGGATCGATCTGGTCGCCCAGTCAGAAAAAAGCCTCAGAAAGGCCGGCCCCTTGCTTGCTCCAAAAGCAAACAGTGAGGAGGAGGAATGAGGGTCCTGACTTGAGACAGCAGGTCGGCTCGTCCACGGACCTGAGCAAGCCCACACGGGCCCGTGGAGGTCTGCCTTCCCAGAGCGCCCGCGTCACACCCCGCCAGCCCCATGCAGAGCAGCCCGTACCTGAATGGTGCGTGTCGTAGGGAGCGTACCCTGTCAGCAGCGGCAAGCCTGCCAGGGAAAGCGAAAGCAGATTCAGACCCGGTCGTGTGCAGGGAACCAACCCACATGCTCCCTCTCCGGAAGTTTCCAGAAAAGCCACCCATGGTGTGCTCCTGAGTTCCTGCCATGGGCTTCTACTCAATTTGGGATTCCCCCGGTCCCAGCATGGCAGCCCATGTTTCATCAACCAGACCTCAACTCAGCCAGCGAAGGGGGAGGAAACGTTCTCTGTGCTGTGGGATTTTTGATCGAGGGTCAGTGCGATGCTCTGGGGCCACATTTCCTCCCACCCTAAGGCCTGCTCCCGAGATATCACGGTCCTTGCCTCCGGGGGGAGCCCAGGGCCCGAGCTGGCTTGCCCGGAGGGGCTACCACAGTGCAGGAGAGGGGGCTCGCCCTGGAGGCCCAACTGCCACCTCATAGCCTGGCGACCTGTGAAGCCAGCTGGGCCAGAGTCACCTTCCAGTGTCCCGCGGGGAAACGGTGGGAGAAAGAGACGGAGGGAACACACAGCAATCCGTGCGTGTGGAGGAGGGTCGATCGAGGGGGTGGGGGGCACTCAGGAGCTAATAAATGCACGAATGTCTCCTTCAGCCCCCATGATCCCCTGGGACAGGTGCTAGTGTCTCCATTAGATGTGAGGACTGAGACTTGAATAAGTTCTACAACCTTCCCCCGCGATCACAGGATTAAAGCCAGGGCTCCAGTGAGTGACCACACAGTCCTGGCCCCAGCCCCCGCCTTTCCTGATGCCCTGGGCTCCCCTTGGCTCTGAGGGGTCCCTGATGTCCTGGGAGAGTGGCTAGCAGGCCCACGTGGCAAGCTCAAGTGTGGCCGAAAGCCCCATCCCCCCTCTGATCTGGGAGGGCTGGTCACCACTGTTCTCTCCCCTCTGGCCCTCCCAGGAACGAGGGCCACAAGGAGCCCCCTCCCGGGGAAGGGTCTGCGTGCCTTCCTAAGAGGCAGTGGCGAAGGGGGCTAAGTTACCTTCGGTAAAATAGAGCTCCCCGCAGTACCACGGCCCCACCTGCCCCCTGGCTGCCTGGAGGCAGAGAGGAGTGAGCGCCCCGCTTCCGGTCACCATCCCCCATGTGGGGGGGCGGCCCCGGAGGGCACGTCCTCACCTGCTCCGGGCTGCTGCATCCACCATTCCGGGAGGAGCTGGCTCCTGCAGGCGTCCGGCGGGGAGGGGCTCCGTTTGACCACCCCCATGTAGTCGTCGACGGACGGCTGTGGGGACAGGGGCGGGATGAGAGCACTGTTCATCCAGAGCGGGACTCCAGGGTTGGGAGACGGGAACGGTTCACACTGAACCAAAGCCATACCGTGTGGGGATGCCCTGAGCCCAAGACAAAAGCAAAGTTCTATCTTGCATCTCAAAAGATGCAAGATGAACCCACCAGGCTTAGCGAGCAAACCACGAGCCTAGGGGATCGGCCGCTGCAGGACCCCCGGTAAGTTTACAGGGTTTTTTTGTGAAACCGCCTGTCGCAAAATGGCCCGGCTGCCCCGATGCCCCGGAGAGGCAGGAGGGCCTGGGACACCAGTGCCCGGTGACGCTGGACAGACTCTGCCGGGACTGAGCGCGTCCCCGCATCCCTCTCCACACCCGGACTCCAGCCTCTGCCCCACTCCTGATCGCAGGCTGAGGACTGGTCAGCAAACGTGGAAATCCACGTTTCTCGGGACCCCAGTGTGCCGACCTGACCACCTCCCTCTCTGAACCGAAAGGAAAGCCTCACAGGGAAAACGGGGTGTCGCTAGAGACACGAAGCCGGGAATTCACTCGGCCCGCCGCCAGGGACCCAGCAACTCGGCACCTGCCGCCCGCGCAGAACCCGGGCCGCTGAGAGGCGGCTACACTTGGTTATCTGCTTCCTCGGACAACCAAGCTCCTCCAGAGAATCGCGCTGCGGCCGCGCGGACTTAGGAAGACCTTCTGTAGCGCCCACACCGCCTTTTACGAGGATGGTGCGCGACGCTCTTAGCTATGCTGGGTCCGCCTGCTGACGGCCCTCAAAACAAGAGGTGAGGCGGATGGATAGTACTAGAAAAGGCTATCTGTGGAGCTACAACTGGCCTCCAAAACCCCACGGGTTTTGCCGCCTGAGACCCCATCAAGCCTCTCCTTACAGCCCAGAGTTTCCGTACGACTCTACTCGGCCGGATGGCCCGCCGCCCAGCGGCAGATGCCAAGATAGGCCGGCAGCCTGCAGGGCGCGCCAGCACCCCCACCCCCGTCGGAAGGACAACCCCGAGCTGCTGGGGGGGAGCTAATTTTGTCCGCGGCAGCCCGCCGAGGAAGCCAAGGGATTCCGCGATGCGTTTTCTAAGAACGCCATTCAAAACGTTGAAGGTAGGACAAGTTTACTGCTGGAGAAAAGGTCACCAGCACAGAGCAGGGGGCTCCCCGGCGCCCGGGACAGACTCGGGGCACGAGGGGAAGGGGCTGACCGCTCACCTCTTTGATGAGCTCGTCGATCTCAGATCGCCCGCACTCCATCTCGGGGATCTCGCTCACGCAGCCAGGAGTCGCCATGCCTAACTTGCCTGTGGAAAAGGAGGCAGACGCGTGACACATGGCCCGGAGACACCGCAGCCAATGAGACCAGAATCAATGCTGGGTTTTTGGTTTGGGGTTTTTTTTTTTGTTTTTTTTTTTTTAATGCTGAGTTCAATGAAATACAAGTCAGTCGGTGGCATCCCTGGTTTGAAAAGGCCTAGAAATGATCTCCGTGCTGCCCCAGTTGTGTGACTGGCCAAGTCAAAGGGAGAGGTCGGTTTTGTTGTTTCCAACACTCAGGGGACGAGGACGGCCGTGTGGCTCGTCCCCATTTGCTGAGATGGGACACGAGTGCCTATCAGACACGCTTCATGCCAGGTGTTTGCCACCCATATGGGTTACATCCATAAGCCGGGCTGTTTGAAGACACTCAAAAGATTTCCTGGCACCATATGTGTGCAGAATGGAGTCATTTTTTAAAGTTAATTGACAGGAAATGTCTTTGTGGCTTTTCCAAATATACAGCCCGCATCTGCACACACACAAACCAGGCGTGCGCGCACAGCCTACCGGGAGGGCTGGCTCCGTCGGGCAAGCCCCCCGCCCCAGGCTCACTTCCGCCCCACCCCCAGCCCCAGGGTCTCCGCAGGCCGTGTCCTACAACCAACAGGCACCTAGCTGACCCCATCGCTCCATCCCAACCGAAACTGGATTCTACCTGGACAGGCTCAAGAATTCACTAGAAGCTGTGGATGGGGGAAGTAGGGGGTGGAGGGCCCCCCCCCCAGTGAAGCTTGCAAACCACTGAAGTAACAGAGCAAAGTGGGTCCATTTAGGCACTATGCAAATGCAGTGTCCCTCGGCCCCTGAGAACCAGCCTCTTCTGCAACCCCCACCCTGGCAGGTGACGCTGGCTGCACCGCACGCTATAAACAAGCTGCGCTCACCTGCGAGTTCAAGCTTGGCCGAGCCTGGGGGGGTGGGGGGGGATAAGATAAACTTCTCCATTCCCTCAAACCACGATTCATCTGGGGTTGATGAAAAATTATCCAGAATTTGGACGTGAGGCAGAGGATACATGCCTGGCCTTTCAGAGCTTCCCAGAGCATGGCATGGAGGCCTCCCTGTCAAGGTCAAGGCCTCCTGTCAAGGTCGTCAGATTCTCCAGGGGAAGGCTGGTTTGACTTTACTGCTGCCTACCGACTCAGTCCTGTTAGTGCCAACTCACACGCTGTGAAGCTACAAACGACAACCCCCAAAACCAGGGTTGCCCACCGGGGACGGGACGAGCCCGCTGGGCTCGCGGGGCGCCTGAGCCTCACGTCCTCCAGCCCACCGTCTGGGCCCTACGCCGGCTCCCCTGCAGAGGAGTTAAAGGACTCTCTCCCAGGCTCGCTACACATCTGGGACAGTCACAATTTTAACTTTTTTTTTTTTTTTTAATTCTCTGTGGACATCTCAACCCTCCCCCATTGGGAGAGCTTCTGAGGGCTCCATTTCTCTCAGGCCCCCTGGCGACTGAAGAGCTCGGAAGAAGCAAGTGACTGGGCTGCGGAGGTCTACTTGCTGCATGGCTAAGGGATGTGTTGAAAGAATGTTCTCCGCTCGGGATGGTAACGAGCCTTCCTATCCAGGCCAGCTCGGATCCGCACACCTCACCCCACTTTGCAAAGGCTCTGAGGCCAGACTGGAGGTCGCTGCCTCGTGGCCGGGGAGCCGTGCGTGACCAGGGCGCGGCGGCAAGGCCAGGCTGCGGGAGCAGGTTTGGGCCTCTCCTGCTTTAACCTCCCCTCGAAAGCCGTCGGGACTCGAGAGCGGGAAGACCAGCCCTGATCACCACTTCCAGAAGTTCCCCAGTAATGATCAGGCTCTAACCAGGTGCCGAGGCCCATCTGGTCCTCTGGGGCCTTGTCGGAGAACAGAAGGAACTCCTCATCCACCCTGCCCAGACCGCTCGCTCCCGGTCTGACGGCGGCGAGCAGCAGCCGGCCGGCCCCGACCTCCCCGCCCTTTCCTCCCACGGGCGCCGCCTCCCCCCCCCAAGTGGAAACTGCCACTTGGCCAGCGGACGGTGGCCGAGGTCAGGGGAAAGCGTTCGCGGGATCTGCTGACGCAGACGAGAGGATGGCGGCTGCGCTACAACCGCTCGCCCAGATGTCCCACCCCCAGGACCCAGGCTCTCCGGTGGGGGCTGCAGGCCGGGTGGCCTCTGCTGGGCTCAGCGCCCGTCCCCGATAGTTACATTTTTGCTCCTCCTCGGGGACGATGCGGTAGACTTTGTAGGGCTCAGAAATGTCCAGCTGGGACCGGTCTGTCACTTCCTCAAAATCTGGGCTCTTGTTCAAAGCACAGCGGAGCCTCGTCTTCCAAGTGGCTGGTTCAGCTTTGTCCCCTTCCTTAAATTTCCCTTTGAAAACTGCCCAGGCCTGAAGGAGTAGAAAGCAGCACATGAAATACGCGGCCAGCCAGCCCCGCCCCACCCCGACCACGGACATCCATGGCCACGGTCAGCCACGGCCAGGGCCGGCGCGATCTCGCTCTCCTACAGTCAGTCACCTCTGCCCGTCGGCTCGCACTCAGGGACCGTCGGGACTCAGGGGGCTCTGTCTTGAAAACGCCCGGGCCAGGAAGTGCCCCTCCCCAACCAGGACCACCCAAGGGAGCCAGAATCCAGCTCCAGCCCAGGCCCCTCTCCACACCCGTCTCGGATCTGCCCCTCGGCGAATCCTTCCCAGGACCAGGGGACCAGGAGGAGCCTGAGGTCAGCGAGCACAAAGAGGAAGTCGCACATGGTTTCACTAGAATGTTCAAAACAAAGAACAATTTGTTGCTTTTTCAAATCAGCCCCTAGCCAGAATTGAGCATGAAAAAGGAACATTTGCAAAAAGTCTGAATGTGGTCATCCCTGCCCTGCTACTTTTAATAGAAATTTTGTTTTGCATTTTGGCATTCTAACCTTCCCCGCCCCAGGGCCCTGCTTGAAAGGCAACGGAGCGTTTTCCGTCTCTGTTGGTTTTCCACAGCTGTTCCTGACCTCTCCAAACCTTACAGTCTCAACTGGGACCAGACGCTCAAACCTAGAAACCTACAAAAGCCACAACACAGAAGAGGGCAGAACTTGAAAAAAAAAAAAAAAAAAAAAAAATTTTTTTTTTTTTTTTTTTTCAGACAAACACGTGGATGGGCAGTTTCAAGATTTCGAAACTAGAATCCAGACCCACCAACGAGGGGGTCAGGGCTGTCAGGTGAAAACCTTCGGTCTCAGACAAAATAGGTCGCACCTGCCAGCCTCCGCGAATACGAGGTCTGGAGGGAAACTTCAGCCCTACTGAGGAAGACGCCAGCCAGTCTTCCCAGGGTGACCCAGTCGGAGGTTAAACACCACGGTCCCGACTGTCAGCCCAATGGAGTTCCCCTGACAACAAGGGTCCTTGAGGTCAATGCCCACAGCGGTGCCAGGGGGGCTGGTGAGAGGTAGATCCTTGTGCCCTAACCCCGCAGAGTTCCCTTCAGTAGGTGGGGGCTTAGTCTGGGAATCTGCATCTTTAGCCCACATCCCACTGACTGCCGTCCGGTGACCGTCAGGTGACGGGGTGGGGGGGACACAGGCAGAAGTCCGTGACCCGTGACCCCTCCCCACACCCCCCCCTCCGGCTCCTGGGACAAGACCTCCCAGCTCCTCTGAGCACAGTCCCTGAGCTCAAACTGGGCGCCGCGGCCGGAGGCGAACGGGAGAATGTTCCTCCCGGGGCGCGCGAGCATCACCCCGTTCTCTGACGCAGACACAAAGCCCCCTCTCAAGGAAATGGTCTCCAGGCCCTTGCCCTCATTGTTCAGTGTTTTATTAAGGGCATCGCACACCAGGCTTGGAGTCACTTTTCTCAAGGAAGGCGAACCACGTACACCTTGAATGCTAATTTCCACTTTTTACTCAGTTAAATCCGAATTTCTCCACTTTAGCATTACTGCTGTTTGGGGCTGGATGGGACTCTGGGGTGGAGGCCGTCCTGTACGGGCTGAATGTATGAAAGCACCCGGCTCCGACCCTCCGGAGGCCAGCACCGTCTCTAGTGTGGCCAAGGGTGCCCCGGGAAGCCAACGCGGCGACAACCCCCCCACCACTCCCCACGCTGCGAACCCCTGGTGAATCCGCCTGGCACACAGACCGAGGCAGCTTGTTTCCAGCCAGACCATCAGGGCCTGCGGGCCCGTCCCTCGTCCCAGACTCACACTCACCCGGGAAGCATGCCAGACATCCTGGCGCAAAGTGGGGCACGGTGGTCAGGAGGTGCCCCGGGTGGGCTTCAGGGGTACCTCGCTCCCAGCCCTGCCCTGAGCCTCTCCATGGGCTCTCTGGCCGGCTCCGAAACACCAGCCTCACTGGGAGACCTCCAGACCCTTCTGGAGCACCAAGCAGACAGAGCGGGCGATTGGCCGGCCGGCGGTCTCCGCCCCCCGCCCGTGCTCCCCGGAGCCCATCAGCAGCCCGGGGCAAACCTGGGACCACAAACGCTCCCTAATTGAATGCTACGCTCTCATCGTGTTTTCACAATCAAACGCTATTTTTTTTCCTCGATGGCCTACCAAATTTGAAATATCTGTGCTACAAAGTCCGTTCTAGCTCATTTAGGCCAGACCCAGTGCTGCTCGGTGAGAGAAACGACCTTCGGCTTTACGAAAAGACAGCAGAATGCTTTCTGGAAAACAAGCACGAGTGGAGAGGAGGAGCCTCAGGCTGCTCAAGGCCGGGCCGAATGAGCTCAGCCTTTTCCAATCCGCCTATCGCTGGCCCACACCACGGGGCGAGCTGCAGTCACACCTGCAGACCATGGAGAATTCTCTGGTATGAATGGCTTCTTGGGCTCCGCAAAAAAGTTTTCTTTGAATATTCCCCAACAGAAGGCTCTCTACTTACCCAGAAACCCCGGGCATCTCGTGCCCCAGCACAGGTGCGTCTGGGCGCCGTGCGGAGATGCGCTCGGAGGCTGGGCCCCAGCTGGCAGGGCCCCGTGCAGCGCCACGTGGGTCCTTCCCTGTTTCGGACCCTCCGGGGGGCGCCCACATCTCCCTCCCAGCCCGCTCCTGCTGAGATTGTGGGCTCCTCTCAGATTGCCACACTGAGCGACTGCGTAATGAACGGAAGCATTGGGAACCTTGCACATTCTTCTCAACGCTGTTGAAACGGCCATGAGGCACATTGCATAAGACATATAAATCTGGAGCTTTATTTCATTACCCCCAGAGCCTAAGCTCCCACAGCGGGCAGGGTGCAGGGAGAGGCCTTGCATGGCCACCAGGAGCCACAGCCAGGGACATGCGGCCGGCTGGTCCGGTCCGTCCTCCCCCACCCCCCACCCATCCCCATGAAGAGGTCTCAGTGGCGGTCACCCAGAAACCGGGCCCTCAGCATTCTAGGCATCCACCGAAATCTGCCCATCCTGGCCACGGCCAGCACCCCCCGCGGGCCTCCACGGGGAGGGGGGCTCTCCTGGGTTGAGGGGTGCTGCCCGACATGCTCTCGTGCCCAGGGCGACCCCACGAGCAGGAACCATCTAGCCCGAGACGTCAACAGTGCCAAGGGGGGTGAGCTCCGGTCTGCAGCCGTCCACAACCCAGAATTCCCAGCTGGGGTCTTTCCCGAGAGAGAGTCAGCAAGACCCCAAAGGCAAAACCCTCTATGGGAGAGGAGTCCACATCACCGCCAAGGGCGGCAAGATGGGAAGAACTTCTTCCGATGGGAAGAAACGTGCTGGACACTGGGGCTACAGGGGCCCCTGGAAGGCGAGTGAGGGCAAACCGTCCACGTGAGCCCGCTTTTCTGGACGGGAGCCAGTAACTGACAGCAGTTTCCCAAAGAGATCTGGGGCCCGGATCAGAGATGGAACAGAAGTGCTGAAACGTGGAGCCCCACCGCCAAAGCCACAGAGAACCAGAGGGCCGACACGCCCCCGAAGCCGGCTGGGACCTGCAGGTGCCCCACTCCAGGGCCAAGGCGGGGTCTTCGGTCATTTCTGTCCAGCTGGGCCAGAGGACGGTCACCCCCAGCTCAGCATCCTGGGCTGCCCTGGGGTCCCGCAGGCCTGTGCTTGCTCCCTCCCTCCCCTCGGTCTGGGGTCCAATTCCCGCCCTGCCACAACTCCGCCTGCCCCACCCTCCCCTCCCTGGACCCCAGATGCCCAGAGAACAAGGGGGGCTCTGACTCAGCGGCCTATGCTGTGTCTCTTTGCCGACCCCCTTGACCTTGGGATCCGAGTCTCCCAGGGCAGAGAGCCCGCACCCCCCGAGCCTCAAGAGAAGCCTGCAGGGGTCGACGACCCACAGGGGACCCTGAGAGCCCAGCTGGGCTGGCTCCTGAATGTAGGCGCAATGGCAATCTGAGTATTGGGACTGCTTAGGGCTGGGAGCTCGGGCTCAGGGCCGGGCTGCCTGGCTCCGTGGCCCAAGAGCTAGGAGACCTTGGACAAGTCACTTCTCCTCTTGGGGCCTCCCCGGGAGAGGCGGAGCAGCGCCTACCAGATCGGCGTGTGTAGAAGGACAAGGCGACAAGCAGGCCGGGCCTGGCACAGGGCGCGCGCCGGCCGGGTGCTGGCGGTGCGCAGCAAGCGTCTCCATGCTTGAGTACTTCTCATTCGCAAGGGAAGGAAGACTATTTTTAGACATCTGCTGCAGGTTCGGGGCACCCCACATGACCCGGCCCCGGAAGCCACGACAGATGGCGTCTCTCCTCCGAGCTGACCCTCCACTGCCAGGCAGAAGTAATAACGTGGAAAGAGCTAAGACTCACACCCTTCCTGGAACTCGTAATGGAAGTGAGATGGGAGCCCAGGGGATAAAGGTTTCAGCCCCAGGACCTTGAAGAAGACTGCTCTCTCTCCGGTTTAGTTCTGGTGCAGAAGAAATGGGAGCGGAGGTGGGGAAGGTGCCCTCCGTCTGCCCATCGGGAATGCGCCAATAATATCCCGCGGGAGGGACATCCGAGGGACAAGGTCACACAAGAGATGTCAAATCACCTCGTCTATTTGTGGGAGACCCATTCAGCACTCAGTCGGCGCTTATTCCAAAAAAACTAGATTAATTTCCAAGGAAATGAGACTGATGTCACTCAACGCCCGCACCGCCCTGGAGGGAAGACGGGGTCCACCGCGCCGAGGGGAGGGCGTTTGAGTCCGTACCTTAAAGATGGACGCGTCCACTTCCTGATTGTAATCTTGCTTGCCGGCGTGTTTCCAGGGGATGCGGAACATGCTCTTCTCATCATTTTCCCAAATCAGCCCTGGGTACATAGTGCTGTCTATCTGCTCCACCAGCCACTGCCGGAGCCGCCGGCCCCCATTCCGGTCACACATCCTGGGAGAGGAAAGCCCACATTCTGTGGCATGGCCAACACCGTCGCATTAATCCCAGCACCCCACGCACTTGAGAGCCACGATCTGCCAACGGGCAAAGCAGAGGGCTGCAGCACAGGTGCCCGGGGACCGGGGGCCACCTGCTGTGGGAAGACCCTCGCCCTGGGCCTCGAACCCCTGAAAAATGAAAGCCCTCCCTCCCCGGAAAATCCACAGCTGCCCCGCCCCACATGTCCCGCCCTTCCCGAGGTTCCGCCGGCTGCGCCTTCTGGCCTTCACCCCTTGCTCCGTTTCGGGCAAACGCAGCCACAGGGAAGGGCGCCCTTCCGTTGTGAGCGCGAGAGACGGGGAATGACCACCTTTACATTTCCAGGTCCCCTAGCAAGCAGCTTATCACTCACTCACTGAGAATTAGCAAATAGGACATCTGCGCGCTCCAAGAAAGAAGAAACCCTCAGAGCCATCCCTCCTAGATTGTTCCTTCACAGGTGGGTTCTTGATAAGACAAGGCGACTGAGCTGGGGTCCGTTTTGAGTCCCACCATCTCCCGGCTGGGTGACCTGGAATCATGACTGAACCGTGGAGTGCCAGCTACGGGGGCTGAAGCCCCAGGAGAACCATCTGTACTCGGCATCCTTGGGGCGAGGGCTCAGAGGGTACACCTGAGGCCACGTCCGGACCTTAGAAGGTTCTCTCTAAATAACAGATGTCATCCTAACTTTCTTCCTTGGGAACTCTCACGACCAACTGCAACAAAAGCAAGGAAACCAACTGGACCCATAGACTGGAGCCAAGTCAGCGGGGCCAGACCCTTCCAGAAGGCACCAGAATCTGGGGACCTCACCAGGGTGCCCAAAGACATCCTTTGGAAGAACATTCTTGCCAGAACAGAGAAAAAGAACCACCATGCCGTATCGACACACAGCCCACATTTACAAGAACAGGGGTGGAAATCCCCTAAACAGTTGGACAGACGCCCACCAAAAAAAAAAAAAAAAAGGCATTTCTATTCTATTCTTCTGATTAAAATGTGACCTCTTCGGGCAAACAGGCTTGAAACAATCAGTAGTGACAAGACACCATGTCCCCAAGAATACACCCCAGAGCCAAGGTCCATAAAGCAAGAAGGGCACGACTTGGAAACCAGCCACCCTCCACGTGGCTGTGGGATCAGAAAGGGGGTTCAGGTCCTGGGGAGAAGGTGAGTCCCAGGTGCCTACTGTAACTTTTCCATGCCCACCAGTGGGTGTAAAAGGGGTGACGTGGGTAGAATTAGGAATTGGACTTGGATTTGGAAACTGAAGACCCAGCAAAGGCTATTCTCCAGCTTGACCTCGAGAAAACCACCTGAGGCTCCCTGAGGCTTTCCTCAGCCACAAAGGGAATGGAACTACACATCTCAAGCCTCCCAGAATGCCAAAAAAATTTAGAAGCCTCATGCTTCTAAATAAGAAGGTACAGATTTAGGAACCCCACCACTGAGCACCCCCCAGAAACTAACCTAGCACCGTCCTGGTTCCTACAGATCCTTTCGGGGGTTGGGGGGAGACAGAGCGAGCTTCATGCAGGAGGAGGGCTAGAGGGTCCAGAACACGACAAGAAGGGTGGTGACTGCGGATCTGTCAATTCCGTGAAACGTGCCCACTCATTAGGACTCTGTTCAACCACTCAGCACAAGGTTTATAAACCAGACTCCATGCTCCAGGAGCCTCCTGAAAATGAAAAGCAAGATTTTGTTTGGATGGGCGCTTTTCTACCAAGTGGGTCGACACCTTATCAAGATTTCTGATGGATTTGGGCCCCTGGGTGGCTCAGATGGTTAATCGTCTGCCTTTTGCTCAGGTCATGATCAAGAGGTCCTGAGATCAAGCCCCGCATTGGGCTCCTTGCTCAGCAGGGAGCTTGCTTCTCCCTCTCCCTCTGTGATCTCTCTCTCGTTCTTGCTCTCTCTCAAATAAATAAATAAAATCTTAAAAAAAAAAAAGATTTCTGATGGATTCATAACCCCCAGAATTGTTAGGGACAATGGTCTTGGTGATTTATAAGGACAGGAAAAGAGAAAAGAAAGTTAGGAGAGGGATCAATGAGAGGAAGAGTGAATCACAGAATATGAAAACTGGGCAATACTTTAGAAACTATCTCATCCAGGCTGCTTGTTGACCAGAGGAAACACTGAAGCCCAGAAGGGCACCCTGGGCCCCAGGCACCAAGGCAGGGTCTTACCCCGCTCACTCGGCAGAGAAAAGCCAAGATAACATTACCAGATCTGAGCACATGGACAGTCCCACCTGGATTCTCGCTGAAATCACCTCCTAAGACTCTAAGTGGCCATACAAGCCTAAGATTCTAGTCCCAAGATGACCCACAATGATTTATGGAACGCTAACGCATTAATCCCATCAAATGACAAGCCAGAAAAAAAATTCTTAAGCCTGGTCACATGTTTATAACTTCCTCTTCCTTGATTTTTAGATAATCATTCTCTTTATGGGCCAAGTCCTAGTCAAGTCCTAGCCAGAGCTAATCTGCATCCCAATAAACGGGACCGGGGGATCAGGCTTCCCAGGAGGAAGGTGATAAGAGGCAGAGGAGGCCCCACCCAAGCCAGATTCCAAGATTCCAGGATGTGCCCAGGAGGTGGTGCAGGACTCACCTTCCACACCTCTGGGGGGGGGGGGGGGGGCAGGGCAGAGGGGCGCCTCCCCCACCCCCAGGCTACAAGCTTCAAAGCCATTGGCCACTTTGACCCCAGTCTTTCTGAAATGACTGAACTACTCTCAGTTCTTTTCTGGGAAGAACCCGCCATAATCCCAAAGGAATCGCTCAGAACCTTCATTTCCGGTCCAGCTCCTAACTTGGGTTTAAAAAACAAAAATGTGGGACGCCTGGGTGGCTCAGTTGGTTAAGGTGCTGCGTTTGGCTCAGGTCATGATCCCAGGGTCCTGGGATCGAGTCCCACATCAGGCTCCCTGCTCAGCAGGGAGCCTGCTTCTCCCTCTGCCTCTGCCTGCCACTCTGCCTGCTTGTGCTCTCTCTCTCTCTGACAAATAAATAAATAAAATCTTTAAAAAACAAAAACAAAATCGTATGTTAAATGCCCTCATATACTGAAGGGATAGTTTAAAATTCTGGAACATTCAGTCTGTAGTTTCCATTCATAAAGTACTCCACAGCCCTGGGTAAGCAACAAATCTCACTTTGTAAAGTCTCCCCTTTGCCCTGGGGTGCATTTTGCACCCCAAGGCTGTTGGCTGTGAGCCCCACACACCTAGGGCCTTCTTGCCAGGGCCGACTGGGCTGTTACGGGAGCGAAGGACCTCAAAGCCCACTCAGAAATCGTAAACTGTCATCAGGCATAAGAACGCCAGTGTGCCTCCCCTCCCCTCCACCAGTTAGCTAGCCCAAACCCGGCTAGTCAACCGGCAGTTTCTCGGTGGTGACCTTACTCCAGGCAGCAGGACTTGGGCGGGACCGGAGGGCAGGTCTTGCAATAAAGGGATCAACACTTCCCCTCGTTAGACAGGCCATTCTAAGGTCTTTCATGCAAACCCGACTCAAAGAAAAATGGGATTTTTTTTGTCACTCATCAGCCACCTGGGGCCCCACCACCCCGTGCTCAACGCCTGGACTTTGGGTCTGGGTTCAGGAGGAAGAGCAGAAGAGGAGGAGGAGAGACAGAACCGGGCCGGCCCGCCGTCCGGGCCCCCTCCGGTCCCGCCGCCTACCTGCCACCCGGGATGCCTACCTGCCGCCGCGCGCGCCCGAGCTCGCCGCCCGCCTTCGGCGCCGCCGCCCGCGTTCTCACGCTGGCCGCCGCGCTCCGGGGATGCGGCCGCGGGCTCCGGCGCCGGCGCGGGTCTAAGACCTGGGCGTGCCGAGTGGCGACCGCGCGGACCAATGGGCGCGGGAGGGCCTCCGGGGCCGCCCAATAAGCGCGGGCGCGCCGCCAGCACCGCCCAATGGGCGCGGCCCGCCCGGCCCGCCTTCTTCGAAGGGCTCAGCTTTCCGAGAAATCACTTTGCGCAGAGGCGGCAGCTGATGGTCCGGGTGCCCTTCCGGGGTCCGCGCTGGGGGTCCCGGGGGCGGCGCGGGACGGGGGTGTCCGCAGGAATTCCCGCGGGGGCGTCCTTGCGGCCAAGTCAAGGTCAGGGCTGACGGTGGGTGTCAGATGGCGGAAGTCGAGCCACTGCCAGGCCACCGAGGCGATGCGGGGGTCGGACGGCGGAGGTCAGGACACGCTGGGGCTGCCGCCGGGTTCAGATCCCAGAGGCAGGGCTCTGAGATGGATGATGGGTGTCGTACCACACTGGTCCGGGCCAAGGTGGAGACCCTTGGAAGTCACGGCTGGGATGGTGGCGGCCAGAGGTCAGTGCTGCAGACGGCCTGTGGCCCCTGCAGAGTGACCCCCATCTCAGTGAGGGTGGCCAAAATTCCTGGAGCTGCGTGGGAGGCGTCCCCCACCTGGAGAAAGCCAAGCCCCTAGTAACATGTCCAGACAGGGGCAAACTTTACACCTGACCTGCAGTTACTTATAGACCTGGTCCTAGGTGACCAGAGGCCAGCAATTGACCGGTACTGTAAAAAAAAAAAAAAAAGAAAAGAAAAGGAAAAGTGCCCAGCTATAAAAATGTATCTGAAACGATGCCCTCTGGAGATCGGAAATAAAAATGGGATGGTCTAGCATATTAGCGCTAGAATGTCCAATTACGGAAGTTTTTATCATAAATTCTTTTCCCCAGGAAATGTCAATTGTGTCGAGACAGGGTCCTCTGCCTGCCTGTGTCCAGTTTCCAGCCCCTCTGGATTGTTAGCTGGCATTTACTATATATGGAAGTGGAGTCGGGGGCAACACTGGGGACGGAAATGACAAAGGAAACCCTGGAGACAGTAGGAAAAAGTCTTCTCCACATTCAGGTCTGGGCAGCCTTATAGGGAGAATGGGAATCTTTCTGGACTCTTATTGCCTCATTGGCCAGTCATACACACGCAGCAATGTTTAGTGAGCCAAGTATTCATGAGGCTTTTCAAGAACCTATGAAAATGTTTGAGCCTGAAAAAGAAATTTATTGGCCCCCAAATGCAAAAAGTACACTGCAAATTTGAAATTAATGAATGTGCAAAGAAAAGTCCCCAATGCCTAACATGCCAACTTCAAATTGTAATTTCTTTGCTGATAAACATTTGGTCGTATTTGAAAACCACGTGGAAGTTAGAAATCACTTGGTAAGAATTTCCTAATATCACGATTGCCAGGAAGTCATAGCAATCATAAATTAAATGAGTTCCCTATCACCAAATAATTTCAAATGAAAACTCCTTCTTCCAAGCTCAAATTCTTTAGGCGTGTTCGGATCACGTGGGAGTATTTTGATATGTTCATTATGATGTGGGACCGAGCCTTCAGAACCCGGCAATTCTTTAAAGAGACTGCATGCATGTTTGTACTCCTGTCTTTTCAAAGACGTGCCCCTGCAGCCTGCCCAGATCTCCGCCCCGGTCGGTGATGCACGAGGCACAGAGACGGCGGCTCAAATTTCCACTCTGCTCTCAAGACGCGAGCACACAAGTAACCCCGCCACTGTCCCGGCGAGCGTCACTGGCAGTAGGTGTCACTAGATACACTACAGGAACTGTTCACAAACACTGGCTTGCATTCAAACTGCTCCCCAAACCTTGCGTTTCCAACGTGGTGACTCCTCGCTGCCTGGGAACAATTTCTCACCTGAGCTGTTCAGCCCTGCTCCTATGTAATGAGCGCTGATGGGGCGACTGTGCCACGGACAGGAGACCCAAAAACAAAAGTGTCTCTGACCATCCCTTCCTCCCCTGTGACCTGCCAGCGCCTCCTAATCTGGGTACATTTCACCCTGCTCTCCGCAGCAGCCTACGCCTCATCCCCATCCTCCGTCCCCGTGTGTCCTCGTCGCTGCTCCCCCAGCTCCAGCCTCTCCCTGGACCAGGGTTCCCCCGGGGCCTCATCCTGCCATCGGAAAACCACACCCTCCTGACCTGCTGGATCGAGGCCGGCCTCTGCCGTCAGACCAGCACATTCTGCAGTGGGCCCCCCCCCCCTTCAGAGTCAAGGTCCTGGCTCACGGCATGTGTGCCCTTGAGCAAAGGAGTTAACCTTGCTCACTTTTGGTTTCCCTGTCTGTACAATGGCAGGACATTCCCTCATTTTCAGCACACGGACGACTCCAGCCACACTGAAAGCCTTGTAACATAATTTGGAACCTGATGCACACATTGATGAACGATTTCACTGAATTCGCCTTAAGATAAAGCATAAAATCTTATTCTGGCTTGGCACCCCTGCTTAGCACAGCACTGAATCAGGGGTGCCTTAAGCAGACAGGTGTGAGGGGCGCCTGGGGGGCTCAATTGGTGAAGTGTCTGCCTTCGGCTCAGTTCATGATCCCGGCGTCCTGGGATCGAGCCCCGCCTTGCGCTCCCTGCTCAACGGGTCAGTCTGCTTCTTTTGCTTCTTCTCCCTCTGCCCCTGTTCACATGCTCTCTCTCTCACTCACTGTCTCTCAAATTAATTAATTAATTAATTAATTAATGAAATAGACACATGTGAGTTCATCGTGAGAGGAAATCTCGGGGGGCAGCAGGGAGGAGGCTGGGAGAACGTCTGTTCATCTTTGCGCCCCAAGAAGTACGCTCTTGTTTATACGCCTCTTACGTGGGGTTCTCCAAACACACCCCCGGTTTCAGTAATTCACTAGAAGGACTCAAGGACTCACCAGAGAGCTGTACTCACGGCCATGATGGATTATAAGGCGAGGACCCAAAGCACGAGCAGCAAAGGCACGGGCCCGCCGGCCACATCTAGGAGAGCAGGCGCCGGCATCCGGAGCCCCCTCCCAGGGGTCACACAAGACTCACTCGATCCCCCAGTGACGTGTCGTGACACCACATGAAGTGCTGCCCACCAGGGAAGCGCGCTAGGGACAAGCACCAGGGTTTTCCCGAGAGCGAGTGCCGGGAGCTGCGTCCTCCTTCTGGCCTGGACCCAAACCCGAGTCCCAGGAAGCAAGCAGGTGTTCTGCATTAAGCACGTTGTTTGCGTAATGTCGGCCCCGGGGAGCCACTCATCAGTGCTGGGGGGTGGGGTGGGGCGGGGCGGGACCCTCCCCCAAATCCAAGTTCCCAGACGCCAGCTGAGGGCTGACCTGGCCAGTAGGCCTTTCTGGGGACCACAGCCTCAGCCCTGCTGCGTTAACTCCCTTCTGCGCCTGCTCCTAGTTCCAAGGGTTTTATGGATGCACAGAAGCTGCCGCACGTGATCCAAAGGAGCCCGTGGTGTATCTGCCTGCCGATTGCCAGCTGCGTCTACTTGTTAGCTAGCCTGAGCTGCGCTCGCCGCGGCTTCCCAGGGGCCCCGCACTCACAGGCGGTGGGAGTGAGGGCAGGTGGGGTACCGGCTTCCCAGGAGGGCCTGCTGCACCTGTTGGCCACATGGACCCCCGACAGGTTCCTCCTGCTTCTCTGTCTTCCCGAACTGGGCTCTAGTGCCCCCCCAAGGACAGCTCTGGGTGGAGGAAACAGGTACTGTGTGGCATTTTTCCTCTATTGTGTATTTCCACCAGACCAACCCATGACCACTCGAAGGGAACTGATCCCCTCCGAGATGTCCTACTGATGCTAAACTGAATCTTCTGCTTGAGACCACGCCCACGGAAGACACGATTGTTCTCCCCCGAGGGTGGCAACGCCAAATCAGAGAAGGTCGGCTCCCTGCAAAGCCACGGTGCCAACACTGCAACTGTGGGCGGGCCGCCGAAGAGCCCCAGATAAGCAGGACCCAGGAAGAGACTCGCCCCCCACGGGCGCTCCTGGGGACCGCTAGATAAGGATGGCTCTTGAGAATGGGCCCCACGAGGGGGGCGGGGCAGGCTGTGGGTCGGCGCAGGCCCGCCAGGACACGGGCCAAAAACTAACCTCCCCATCAAGACAGCAGTGGGGGGGGGGGGGGCAGGCCAAGAGTCCCTAAACCGGAGGGAGAAAGCAGCAACCATGCAAGAGAAGCCAGACCCACACACTTCACTGAGGCCAGGAGGTCATGCCCATCGCTGAGAGCGCCGCCTCGTGGGGAGGGGCTCACCACACCCATTTTCTAGAAATGACTTCGATGCAGGCTCTGAAGAAGTGTGATGCCCCAGAAAGAGAAAAGCAGATTGCATCTCCACCCCCAGCAGGGGCCGCGGACTGTGCTGCCAGATATCACCGGCCGTTTTCGGAGAAACTCGGAAATGCCGTCTCTGCGGCCTGTGCGGCTGGGCGCTGCACGGGCACCGGTTGCTGCTCCACTCCGGTGGGTGGCGGGCGCCGGGACCACGCACTGCCCTGACCTGTCTCTAGGGCTGTCTGTGCGTGCCAAGGGCTCAGCCGTGGTCAAGGCAATGTGACGTCCGTGCACAGAGGGGCTCAGCCTTGAGGGAGATCCTGAATGTCCCTGACGTGGTTTCTGTGGGCGTCAAAACAGACCCTGCGTTTGAATCAGTCCTTCTAACGCTATTGAAATGAAGTCCCCTTAATGTATGAGGTCACGTTCGCGCTCTGAGTTTCCATGCTTGTGTCAACCGAAAAACGCAACCACTACGCAAACCAGATGGCCAGAAAGTACACGATCGGGGGATGAAAATCATGGGAAATGCCAACTGAAAACCACAGTAAGGGGCACCTGGGGGGCTCAGTCGGTTAAGGGTCTGCCTTCGGCTCAGGTCATGATCCCAGGGTTCGGGAATCGAGCCCCGCGATGGGCAAGGAGCCTGCTTCTCCCTCTGCCCCTCCCGCCACTCATGCCCACCCTCTCCAATAAATAAATATCTTAAAAAAAAAAACACACAGTGAGATACCACTACATACCCACCAGCACGGCTAAAACGAAAAGATGGACGATGCCAAATGTTGGGAGAGGTGTAGAATGAGAAGGTTCACACACAGCTGGAAGGAGTGCAACCTGCCTGGCACAATGGCCTTGGAAAACACACCTACACCATGCCCAGATACGCTCCTAAATCTGTCCCTCCTAAATCCGTCCGCGCCTAAATACATTCCCAGGGGAAGTGAGGGCAGAGAGCACATCCACCAGAACACATCCAAGAAACTTCACCGCAGCTTCATTCAGAATAACCCCGACGTCGGCCTGGAGGCCGCCTCCATGCACGCGAGGAAATAGCAGGTGCCAGTGAGAAGGAAGGAAGCATCACTCCGCCCCCAGCAAGGATGAAGCTCAGGGGCGTTGTGCCGAGTGAACGAAGAAGCCAAGGCAGAAGAAAGCCGGGAGTGTGCTTTCGTGCATCCAAGTTCAAGAACAGGCAGAACTAAGGCCACATAGGTGGGAACCGAGGTTACCTCTGGGAGCTGGGGGAGGGGGCTGACCGGGAGCCAACTGGGGTGAGTCCCCGGGGATCCTTCCTGGGGCTGGAAGGTTCTGTATTTGGACCTGAGGGGGTGCACACGGGCGCGCGCCTCCAGAAGATCCGTCCTGCTGTATTTAGGGTTCGTGCGAGAAAGGAAAAGAGCGGCAAAGGGCAGCTGGCGAGCTGCCGGCCAGGGACAGGGACGTTGGCTCAAGTGCAAAGCGGTGATGGACCCTTGGCGAGGTCAGAAGGAAGGCTGGGCCCCAGGTGCAGGAAGTAAGGGACCCGCCTGGGAAAGCCAACCAGGACTGGAAAGTTGGCAGTTTATCCTGCCAGATAAGGGACAGATTCATTCATCAGTTGACGCAACGCCGAACAGATGGCCCCAGGCTGTCGGTAGTTCAACACACGGGGCGGTGTGTGCCTGCGCGTGCGTGTGCCCTGTGTGTGCACGCGCGTGTATGCGGGGACACAGGGGGTCGGTTTCCTCACCTAAGAGGCTGTCTTCCAGTGAAAGGGGCCTTGCTTCGAGGTGGCAGGTCAGGGCGAACTCGAGGGCCTTGGGAAGGAAATATCCAGAAACTGAGTAAGACTCCTGGCTGCGCTGGAGATGTGAACTTTGACCCAAGTCCTTTGCTGTGGTTTCCCTTGTAACTGAATCAACTGATCTATTTGTTCAAGGTGGCTTTAGGTGATTACTTGTGGGAAACAAAGGCAGAAGGAAATGTAGATAAAATTAAATGTCCTTATAACCCGCAGCCCATCAGCAAATACTGGAGGCTGAGAATCCGGTTCCTCCCAGAAGCTCCCTACAGTCATAACGCTTTGCTAGATGGAAAAACTACCTTAGTTTGTCAGTAGCCAGCCCTCCGGCATCCAGTGAGTCCCCTTTAGCATATGAAACTCCTCTGGAACTTCCCTTATCTTTACCTCCCCCCACCTCACAGCATTCAATGAGTTGGTCCTTAAAATCCCGGAAGGAACAGGGGTTCCTGCCCCCCTTTTGGGGGGCACCTGAGTGGCTCATTTGTTAAGTGTCTGCCTTCGGCTCAGGTCCTGATCCCAGGGTCCTGGGATTGAGTCCTGGGATCGAGCCCCGCATCTGGCTCCCTGCTCCACAAGAAGCCTGCTTCTCCCTCTCCCACTCCCCCTGCTTGTGTTCCCTCTCTCGCTGTGTCTCTCTCTGTCAAATAAATAAAATCTTAAAAAAAAAAAAAACCCGCAGTTAGCAATTCGATCATTTTTTTTTTTTGCCTTTCAAATATAAATTTTATGCTCAAACTGATTGCTAGTAAAAGAGCTTGAAACAGTCCTGAAAAACAACAGCTTTTTGGAGTAAAAGGGTTCTAAACACAGATTGAAAATATCTTAATATTTGGGGCTATTGCAAGGAAATCCTGGTTTACCGAAACAATCCATTCTGACATGTACCGTAGGCGAATGTCCTTAAATTGTAATACGCATAAGGAACACGGGGCATGTAGGACATTAGGGGTGGGGCCAGGACCCTGCGCACTCAACCAACACTGCTAAATAACGCAGACCAGGTTTATCCATCCCTGGCTCCAAGTTACCTTTCCCTTGCAACAGATCCTTCTCTGATAAACACACGGTGTGAGCACAGGGAGAAAAAAATGGCACAATAGCGATTACTGACCTCTAAAGAGAGCCACATGCTCTGAGGATTCAGAGACTTTTAAAACAGTGCGCCTGAAACCCGTCCTCACACTGGTCCTAAGAGATGGCCCGAAGACTTCACAACAGTCCCTGTGGGTGGCCAGCCTTCCTTTTGGACTTCTGCTGCCCATGGGGATTGTGGGCCTGGGGGCTTTGCTCCTGTTGGCTTCAGTCCCCGGAAGGGTGGGCTGTGCCCTCCTATGCCCACGGGTGAGCTGGGGAGCTGCCTCTCCCCGGGACCGTGGAGGGAACAGGTGCATCCCGGGCCATGGCATATTTGGGGGGAAGTCTTCCTCCCTCCCCCTCTCCCATCGGGAGAGCACTGCTTAATCCTACATGCCCCAGGTCCCTTGGGAGTTTAAGACGTGATTCCAGGGGCTCCTGGCTGGCTCAGTTGGGAGAACATGAGATTCCTGATCTCGGGGTCATGAGTTCAAGTCCCACACTGGGAGTAGAGCTTACTTAAAAAATAGGTATTAAAAAAAAAAAAAAGATCGTGATTCCAGTTCGATTTCATTGTCACTACCAGGTGTTCCATGAGTATTTCGTGACCGGAGGCCACGGCCCAGTGTTAAGTCCACACTGGGTCATAATCAGTTTTGCTATAATCACACGACTGTCTGTAACGTGCCGCGTCACTGGCGGCAAAGGAGGGACACAGAGAAGAGATGAGGCAGAGCTGGTTCCCAAGGCCGGGGCACAGAGTGGGGACCCCCGGCGGCCACTGCTGCCTTATGGAACTCCACCCTGAAAACGAAGGGGAGGGGCTGGACGGTGCATGGACCTGAGTGAGACGGACAGTAGCAACTTCAATCTGCAATTTGCTTTCTCTTTTACCAGACGCTTGCTCTCAGACCTTCTCACGTGTTTCTCCAAACAACATTGGGGGACAGGTATGATTGTCCCCATCTGGCAGATGGGGACGGTGAGGCTCAGGGAGACCGAAGGCTCTTGAACCTCAAGCCCCAGGCTCTTCCCACCCCTCCATGCTGCTTTGCTCAGGGATGCAGGGGCAGCTGGGGCGGGGGTGGGAGGAGAATTCTCGCCTGCCTCCCCTTCTGTAAGAGTGAAGGGTTGAATTAACTGGGCGCTCCAATTTCTTCCTGATCTCCAGCCTGCATTTCTCCAGGCAGAGCTGGGCTAAAGGTCCAACGCAGGCCAACCGGGAACTTGGTGGGGAGGCACTTGGGGGAGGACACGAAGGGCTGAAATTTCTTTACAAGTTAGTCATTTCCTTCCTGACAGCCTTCTCCTTACTCGGAGTTCTTTGTTTGCACCCCTGTCGCCCACTCCTGTGAACAGACGCATCACTGCTTGTAAGTCAAGCTAGAGACATGTGCGAACAACACCTGCTTCCCCTCTGCTCCAGGAGTGGGCGCAAAGGCCACGTGTGCACAAGGGTGACCCAAGTTCACACCAAGCCTCGGGAGTTCTGCACACACTCTTATGCTTGCCTTCAAGTCTTGGGGCTGCTCTCAGGGCCCTTGAGCGTTTGGGACTATCTCCTCATAGAATAATTCCCAGGGTCTCTCTTTCGGGTGTGAGTAAATGAAAAGCCTGTGTCATCCCAGGAGGTAGGACTCTGGAGAGACGGTATGTGCTGCTGAGGCGTGCTGAGACTCCCCCGCGGTGAACAGGCGGGTCACCCTCTCAGCAAAGGGTGCCAGACTTCCTTCCCCTACAGACCATCCTTACGTGTTCCCCTCCTCATTTGCTGCTTGGTTGGGTTTACTTACTGTCTCAGCATGTGAAC
>CM052803.1:47143510-47173965 GCA_028533885.1 Nasua narica | reverse complement strand
GCGCTGGGACGTGACGCGCTGGGACATGACTCGCTGGGACGTGGCTGGCCCCCGAGAAGGCCGCGGCGTGACGAGCTCGGTGGGTATCTTCACCTCAGGTTGGCGACAGAATTCATTATGTCATTCAGAAAGTTTTCCGTGGGTGGCTGGTCTCCCTGACCGTGAACCTGGGGGTTTCCAGAGAGCCAGTTCTCCTTTCCCTGGCTCACAGCTTCCCCCAGCCGTCTGCGGGGCAGCGTCTCTGCCCCCGGCCCGGCCCTCTCACGTATCCCCCGAACCCGACTCCACGCAGAAAACACTCAGTGCTCACAGCCCCGATGCTTTTTTAACGTGCTTTCAATACCTTAATAAACACTCTACACAAATTCCACACTGGGGAAGAAATTTTTTTGAACCGTTTGCTTCTATAATAGCCAAGCACCCCAAATGTCACTTGGGCCCCCCTTGGGAGCATCCTAAAAGCCAGTGAACTGTACACTTTAAAATGTTGGGTTTGACGGCCCGTGAGCTCTGGGTCAAGAAGACATAAGCAGAAACTGGCACAAAACAGCCCGGGGGGCGCGGGGGACGGAAACGTCTCCAGCTCAGGATCAGGGTCAATGTTTACCGCCTGTGCTATTTCAGAATAATTATCGCTGAACGTCCACACTGAAATCACCCAAATTTCACTGTGCGCGTGTCCTCAGCGAACGAGCAACATGGTTTTCACCCAGCGTTTTCCACTTCTCTCTTCTGGTTTTGACTGGAGGAAATTTAAAAATTATGTCATTCAAAGGCACTGAGGTTGCCTATCTCCTCGCCGTGCAAACATGGTCAGGAAAGGACAAAGCAGGGAAAAGAGAAGAGAAAATGCGAGGGACAGAAAGCGTGGCCGGGCGGCTCGGAGGAGGTGACATTTCAGCTGAGAGCAGAAGAGCAGGGTGATGGGGCCATGAGAGCAGGAGAAGCATCACGGCGGCCCACAGAGTCATGTGGGGGAAAGTGGCTTGTAAAGGACAGAGAGCCCAGCCAGCCCTGACCCCGCAGTGGTTTCCAGTGTCTCGGGAGAAGTGGCAGGGGGCGGGGGATGTGGGTGTCGGACTTGAGACCAAGCCCAAAGCCGAGAGGCACCATCCCAGGCATGGAGGGAGTTTCCTCCTGGCAAAAAAGCATTTATCGAGTGTCCCACCATCAAATGTATGTGGGAGAGATGTCGTCTCCACCCAGTGGATTAAACTGGATGTGTTTAACCCCGATTAAACCGTTTGTGAGCGTAAAACAAGGAAAAAGGCACCCTTGTCCCTCCTGCTATAATTTGATCCCGTTCAGAGGCCGTTTAAGGAAGGTGGCGGGGGGGAGGGGGTTATGGGGAAGCATCATGATTTTCACTTTGCAAGTCAGGAATGCGAGCACGTTACAGCAGCAAAAATCATGAAAAGGTGAAGTTCTGGCGGGAGAGACTGATCATCCTCTAGGAAGATCCCAAGAATTCTTAACCTTATTTTGTATCAGGGACTCCACGGTGAGATCAGTGGTGACCCCTCCAAAGAGATACCTCCACACCCTAAGACCCAGGACTGGGGGTGGGGGGTGGCGTGTGGCCTTCTTTGGAAAGGCGGTCTTTGGGGCTGTAACTAAATTATGGATCTCAAGATGAGATTATCCAGGATCGAAGGGATCTTTGTCAGAACAGAGGACAGGGGCACCCGGGGCAGAGGTCCGAGGGACACAGCCTGAGCAACGAATGCCCACGGTCGCCGGCAGCCACCAGAGGCTGGGAGACAGGCACAGAGTGCGCTCTCCTCCAAAGCCTGCCAACACTTTGATTTCCGACTTCTGGTCTCCAGAAGGTGGGAAATAACACGTTCCTGTTGCTTTCAGCCACCCAGGTTTTGGCCATTTGTTATGGCGGCCCCAGGACGCTTGAACAGACTCCTTTGGCAATCTGGTGAGGCCTGATGGGCCCCGTCAAGAATAATGGTTATGAACGGCATAGAATGCAAGGTGTAGGGTTGATGAAGAAACCAATCCTACTGAGGTGCCCATTGCTCTCTGGACCCCATGGGCCCTAGGTGAGGAACAAGGAGAAATTCTATGGCTCTCACTGGAGAATGAATCGGTGTTGGTCCCCATCAGGTAACCCTGCTAATTTAGCAACTCCCCTGTACCAAAATGCCTTGAGAACAGCCACTGGCCAGGGAGGGGCCCCTTGTCCCTCGAGCCCATTCTGGAAAATGCCTATGTTCTGCCCCAGATGCGGTCCGACCCGGAGGCCTCGTGCCCAGGACATTCACACTGGACCGCAGTGCCTCACTTTAGGGCCAAGCGGCCAATGTGAAACCTCAAATAACACCTTTTTATAGGGACAAAGGAACACCCAACAATTCTGTGACACACCTTCCCCTTAACTTGCTTGTAAAGGGCAAGACAGCTTCACAGCCCATGTATCTGAGGGGACAGGCTTTCCAGGGGCCCCAGGGGGTCCCCCAACACAGGGTCTGCTCAGACCCCAACTGCGGGAAGAAAGACTGTGATGACCAGTCTTTCCACAGACATTGCTTTTACTTCCAAACCATTCCAGAGAATCTTGCCCTAAAATCACCCCCACATTCGACCTCAGAAAGACAAAAGGACAGAAGTGCTAGCATCGGACAACAGTGTCCCCTGGTCTGTGGACTTGGTTGGGAGAACGGGAGCCCAGTTGCCCTTGGTCGCGTGCTTGGGAAGATTATTAGTTCAGAGAAACAGAGCTCCCAGAATCAGCCCTAGATCCGAGGGGCCAGTGCTCTCTACAGAGCCGCGGCCTCCCCCTGCCCAGCCAACCTTGCTGGGACATCCAGGCTACGTAAGCAGCAGAGCCGGCCACTGACGGGGCCTCGTGCGTCCATCCCCCTCGACTTGCAGTAACGAGGTGGACACCCCTGAAAACGGCCCCCAGGACCTCCCGCCCTAATACCCTAGGGCTGTGAAGGCCACAGGATGTCATTCCCTGATGAGCCGTGTTACACGACAAAAAGGGATTTTGTAATTAAGATTACTAATCGGTTGACTTTGAGTGAATCAAAGGGAAGATTATCTGGTGAGTCGAATCTAATCACATGAGCCCCTTCCAAGCTGATAGCAGAAGGGGAAGTCGGAATGAAAGCCTGAGGGGCATGCAAAGCATGAGCTGGAATGTGGGTGGCCTCCAGGAGCAAAGACTGGTCCCCAGAAGACATCTAGCGAGGAAATGGAGAACCTCAGTCCCACGTCTGCGAGGACCTGAATTCTGCCGGGAGCCCAAGTGAGCTTGGAGGCAGAGTCTCCCCATTCCAGCCTCAGGAGGAGAACGTAGGCCAGCCAGCCCCACAGGGCAGCCTAGGAGGCCCTGAGCACAGGACCCGAATATGTCCGCATGGACGTCTGACCTGCGGAACTGGGAGAGGACAAATGGCTGTGGCTGAAAGCCACCTGTCCGTGGCAGCCGATGGCACAGCAGAAGGAAGCTGACACAACCTCCGTGCCGTCAGGAGTGGGCCAGTGTGTGGCCCCTGGCCCCGAAGAGTCACAGAGGGCGGAAGCAGCGGACAGAGCCCCCCAGCACCCGTTCCCGGACGCTCCCGCTGGCTGCAGCAGAGCGCCCACCAGCCCCATGTGGCCCCTGAGCCCTGGGGAGGCGGCTGCTGTGAATGGAGACGCTCCGTAGGTGTGAAATACACCAGGGTTTGGAGGCCTCGTTGGAGAAAAAAGAACGTGAATGATCTCATCAATAACTTTTCTACTGATTACATCGATTGGCTGGGTGATATGAAAAGTATTATTAAAATTAGTTTCACTAATTAGTTTCTTTTTACTTCTTTAATGTAGCTTCTAGATAATGTTAAATTCAGCGTGAGGGTCACGATGCTCGCCAGCGGCAAAGGCCACGCCCTGCCTTGCCAGACCCTCCCCCCTGCGGCGAGCCCCAGAGGAGCAGGCCAGCGTCAGATGGTGAGGGCACAGGGTGGGGACGGGCATCGGGGTCGTCAGGGCCCAAAGCCCGTGTCCTGCTCTTTGCCCTCCCAAGCAGCCACGAAGTTGGCCTTTTCAGCAGTGCCTGGATGCCCCAAACCAAACAAAGGCTTCTGATAGGGACAAGAGCCTCAGGCAGAGGGACTTAGGGAAGTATTCTGGGGTCCCAGGATGCCTTTCAGGCCCCCCCACATTCTGCCCTAGGAAGAGGCTCTGATAAGCCCAGAAACCGGGGTCTTCCATGTGAGTGGTCGTGCACGCGGTAGGGACATCTGGGGTTCTTCATTTCCTTCTGCAGGATATCCAAGGATACAATACGAGAAAAGAAAGGTTGTGATCCCCGCAACGTGATCAATTTTTATGAGTGCCTTCTCTAAGTATAAATTCCACCCAAGATCCCTCCGATCGATGCCCTGAAAGGGGCCCATGCTGTGTCTTCATCCCACAGAGCCCTCAGTCTGAGAGCAGAGAGCGCAGCAGAGGGCTCTGCTCCAGGCAGATGCTGAAAACAGCAGCTCGCAGGCCCTCCACCCGCCCTGAAGGTCAACCCTGCAGGGGCCCCCCTCGACACCAGGAGAAACTGAGGGGTACTTGCAACCATTCTGGAAGAGGTGAGCTAAGGACGCAGTACCTAGAAGTCACTTCCTGTCCACCCATCTGGCTCTACTAACCCACAACACTGTCCTATTTCACGCTCTCTTGGTGTCCCCCTTCAATTTATATTCCATGTGTACCCCCTCTTGGAAAATTTTAATCCATTTACAATTTAGCATTCACTGTGTTGAGAATGCCAGGTTGCAAATTCCCCTTTCAGAAAAGCTATTATTATAATTGCCGAGCCTGTCATCAAGAATGCAAAGACCTGCCAAGCACACCACCTCCCAGAAGACCTCCTGGGATTGCTCCTGGAGGTGTAGGTCGGGGGAGGTTGAATGGTGTTGGTGGGGAAATCTCCAGGGTCATGTTTTGAAATACATTCTATACTTGTTTTTGGTAAAAACATGTGACACTCTTTGTTACTTCTCAAAAAATCTTGCTCTAAAGATGCTGACCTCGCTGACAGGGACTGTGGCTCCAGCAAGGAACTAGGCTCCTTCCTGCACATCCCGGGATAGGCTGAGCGTGACCCGGGAGAATGTGCTTCCTTCTGAGTCACACGACCCAGCAGGGGTGACTGTGGGTCGGGAAAAGGTAAAGCGCTTCACTCAAGTTTCCGAGATCTGGGCGAGCAGGTTATCATTTCTCTTATGCTGGAAATGAACCAAAATTCTTGCATTACAGAAATTTAGCTCTGCCATCAAGCCTTTGCTTATTTTAATTTTTATTAAAGTTTTTTTTCCCTGCCAGCATCTCAGATAGCTATCTCTAGGTGCGCGTGCCTGAGTCCATCCTCCGCTAAGAATGGAAAAGGGGAGCTTGGGAACCCCAACCTGCCCCTCACTCTTCCCTTCCCCCATACGCTGCATCGTTCGTGAGTTTATGCCTTTTAAAAATCGGTCATCACTTCTGTACACGCGTGCTCACAGCAGCACTATTCACAAAAGCCAAAAGGAGAAATTATGCAAATATCCATCGACAGATATGCGGACAAACAGAAGGTAACCCACCCATTTGGTGGAATATTACTCAGCCTTAAAAGAGAACGCTATCGTGATTTGTGTTCCACGTGGATGAGCCAGAAAGAAACCAGACACAGAAGGACAAGGGCTGTCCGGGGCCACGTGGACAAGGAACACACAGTAGGCCAATCCATAGATTCAGAAAGCAGATGGTGGCTACAAGGGCTCAGGGAGGGGAGGGCAGCCGCTGTTTCATGGGGACAGAGCCTCAGTTCGGGAAGAGGAGAAAGTTCCAGAGACTGGATGGTGGGGACAGCTGCACGGCAGTGTGTGTCGAATGCCACTGAGCTGAGCCCTTCAAAATGGCTAAAAATGGGACGCTTTATGTTGTGTGTATTTTACCACAATAAAAAAATTTAAAGACATATTCAGCAATAGGGAAAAATAGATTAGCTATACTCTTTCAATAATAAACATTAACCTTATGAAAATGAAAACTTTCCAATTCTGACATGTTGAGTCAGCAGCTAAGCAAGGAATGCAGGATGGGGGCGGGGGGAAATGAAGTTGCTGCTTCCTTGAACTTGTGCAAAAAAAAAAAAATCAGATGTAAATATATTTGGCCTTCTGTGGGAGAATTAAAAGTTAGCATTTTCTGAAAAAAAAAAAAGTAAATAAAATTTGGGGACGGGCTCCTCGCTGCCTCTGTTGGTGGAGTGTGAGACTCTTGATCTCAGCGTCATGAGTTTGAGCCCCACATCAGATATAGAGATTACTTAATAAAAAACTTAACAAAAATTTTTTGAGGAGTCGAAAGAGGACATAAATTTCCATGTAATTCTCTAAATTGCTTGTTTTCATTTACTTATTCCTTTGTTTCCCTGCTCTCTATCATTGATTTATTTTAGGGTAGCCCCCTATTAAAATTGGTTTTATTTTTTATACAGATAAAAGATACCTACAGGAAATTTCCACAGTGTAGAAAAACATAAGGAAAAAAATTTCCTCAAAATTCAACCACCCAGTACAACCCCACCAACATCCGGTTAACATTTTTCCAAACCATTGCTATTCTGATGGATGTAGAAGGATGGATGGATGGATGGATGGATGGATGGATGGATGGATGGGTGGATGAATGATGGATAGATGGATAGGTGGATGGATAGGTGGATGGATGGATGGGTGGATGGATGGATGGATGTGTGGGTGGATGGAGGTGGATGGAGGATGGATGGATGATGGACAGATGGATGGATAATGGATAGATGGATGGGTGGATGGATGGATGGATGGATGGGTGGGTGGATGGATGGGTGGGTGGATGGATGGTTGGATGAATAGGTGGATGGATGGGTAGATGGATGGATGAATGGATGGTTGGATAGATAGATGGATGGATGGGTGGATGGAGGATGGAGGATGGACGGATGATGGATAGATGGATGGGTGGAGGATGGATGGATTGGATTACGTTTACATAAATAATTATGTTTGTTCTTTTCTTACTCAGCAAAATATGTGGCAATTACTTGCTACCAAAGAGTACAGTTAGCTATAGTATCCTTTTCAAAGGCTGGTAGATATCCCAGGGTGTGGATGAACCATAGTTTATTTAACCAGCACCCCCATATTGAACAATTTCAGTTGCCTCCAATTCTTCTCTACAATAAACAATGTTGCAGTGGTCATCCTTGCCCATTGACTTTGTGAACGTGTCCAGTTACCTCCCAGAAGAAGTTTCTAGATCTTGATTACTGTGTGGAAGAATATGCACTTGAAGTTTTTGAACATTTTCCCAAATTGCCCTCCAGAGAGGTTATGGACATTTTATGCTCCCGCTGATGATGCATGAAAGTCCCCACTATCCTGTACCCTGACCAACACAGGCCATGCCTATGTGACAATCCAACAAACAGAAGGCATCTTGGTATTGTCGTTTGCCTCTTCCTGAGCAGTAGTGAGGTGGGCAAAATATATCTTTTCACAAACTATCATTACAGTTAATTTTGTGTCTTTTTTTTTCTTTAAAGATTTTATTTATTTATTTGACACAGAGAGAGAGATCACAAGTACGCAGAGAGGCAGGCAGAGAGAGAGGGGGAAACAGGTTCCCCACTGAGCAGAGAGCCTGATGTGGGGCTTGATCCCAGGACGCTGAGATCATGACCTGAGCCGAAGGCAGAGGCTTTAACCCACTGAGTCACTCAGGCACCCCTAATTTTGTGTCTTATTTGAATTCCCTGTTCATTCCTTTTGCTCACTTTGACCTTGCTCTTTAGTAATTTGTAGGTTTTAAAAAAAAAAAAGACCTTTAGTCTTTGTCACATATTGCAAACATGCTTTCTTGGCTTGTCGTTTTCACTTTGTTAATGGGATTTTGTTTTGCTTTTCTATACAGAGCTTTTTGATTCTCAGGGAATCAGATCTATGAAGCTTTAAGTTAGTGTTTCCCAACTTCATGTCATGGTCATAAAAGATTCCTCCACCCCAAGATTATAAAACATTCACCCCAATTCTCCTCAAGTAGTCTGTGTCTGTGTTTCACATGTAAATATTTTGTTCTCTTCTAAATTTATTTTTACCCTAAATGGCCAGCCAGTTGTCTCAAAATCTTACTTTCCTCCACTGACTTAAAATGCTTCCTCTGACAATCCTCATTTGATATGTAAGGCCATTTCTGCTTTCTTAATTTTTCCTTCTCTACTCCTGCCTCGTTATGCACACAGTTTGGACATTCGCACATTTCCTGGGACCCCGGGCCAGGAAAAACCCCGTCCTTCCTCCCAATCAGCACAAGCAAGCCCTGAACACACACCTGAAGCAACTATGTGGTAACCCCAAGTCAGTAACAACAGGTGGACTGGGGGGCAGAATTAAAAATTTGAAGAACAACCAACAGAGTGATGAGCTCCCTGAATTTTTTCCCTCCTTATTTCCAGACCTTACTATAGGGAAACCCAAATCCTGGAACCAAAGCCAGAGAAGAGGCATATATTACATATAAGAGAACCGTGATCTAAAAGACTGGAGATTTCTCATCAGAAACACTGGATACCAGGAAACAGTGGAATGACATTTTTTAAGTGCTGAAAAAAAAGAACCCTTAATCCGTAATTCTAGAGTAGAAACACTGTTCGGAAAAAAAAAACAAAGTAAAGACATTATTAAATGAAACAAAACTAGAATTCACTGCCAGTAAACCTTCTATAAAAAGCATGCTAAGAAAGATATTCAAGTGACAGGAAAATAACAGGGAAACTTGGAACTTCAGGAATAAAGGAAGAGCAACAGAAATGATGACTCTTGGGACGCCTGGGGGGCTCAGTCGGTAAAGCGACCGCCTTCAACTCAGGTCATGATCTCAGGGTCCTGGGATCGAGCCCCGCATCGGGTTCCCAGCTTGGCGGGGAGACTGCTTCTCCCTCTCCCTCTGCCCCTCCTCCCTGGTTGTGCTCTCTCTCTCTCATAAATGAATAAAGAAAATCTTAAAAAAGAAAATAAAAACTTTAAAAAAATTAAAAGTAGAAGAAAGCTACTCATAAGTTTAAACACAGGGTTCTCATATGACCTAGGTATATAACTAAAAGAAATGAAAGCCTACGTTTATCCAAAAACTCGTACATGAATTTTTCTAGCGGCATTATCCAGAATAAACAAAAAGTGGTAACAACCCAAATGTCCATCAACTGATGAAATGATAAATAAAATATGTCCATACCATGGAATATTATTCAGCCACAGTAAGTAATGAAATACTGACACATGGTATAATACGGATGACTCTTGAAAATACTATGCTAAAAAAAAGAAAAGAAAATACTATGCTAAGTGAAAGAAGCCGGACACACACACACACAAAAAACCCCTGAAAGTGTATGATTTCTTTTCTATCAAGTGTCAAAAATAGGTAAATTTATTGAGTCAGAAAGCAGACTAGTGGTTGCTTAGGGCTCAGAGAAGAGTAGGAGGGAAATGGGTATTGATTGCTAATGGGTAGAGAGTTCCTTTTGAGGGTACAAAAGCGTTATAAAATTGATTATGCAATGTGTTCACACTCTGTGACTTACTAAAAAAAACACTGAATTGTATAGTTTAAATGAATTTTAGGGTATAGGGATCATAGTGCAATAAAGCTGTTTATATTAGGAAGGAAAGCTAGAATAGCTATATTAGTATCAGACAAAATACTTTCAGAACAAGGAAAATTACCAAAGATAAAGAGGAATAATATACAGTGATGAAGGCCGATTCATGCAGAAGACATCACAATCCTAAATGTGCATGCACCTAACGGCAGAGAATGAAAATGCGTGAAGAAGCAGGCGGTGCTGGGGCCAAGCCCGTGTGCCAGGGCTGCAGGGAGAGTCTGATGTGATAGCTCGCACCACTTTGCTGGTGTGAGGTAGAACTCAGGCAGACTATGAATCTGTGAATGAATGAGCGTAAAATGTATGAAGAACATGTGAATCCAAGAGTCCCTCTGTCGCATATGAGATCAGTCAGTTGCTCGATCTTATCGGTGATCTGGTGGACATCTGAGCGGATGCCCAGGCGTACCAGCCTTAAAACAAAGACTGGGTTAGAGAGAAGATCCACATGCCCCTTTGTCAGCAGGCCCAACGGGCTGGGAAACAGCAGAGTTGGCAGCGGCAGGGGGCAGGGGGTGGGCTTGGACCGCGGGTGCGTGTAGTACGCAGTATCGTTATTCTAAGTCTTGTCCTGCAGTAATCCGGCCCCGATTTGGCACACTGTGGCCAGGACGGAGTGTGTCTGATAGACATGTGCGGATCTTGTTCCACAGGAAACCCCCATTAGCCGCTACCTTGCCCCCTTTTTTTTATTAAACCTTTTTATGTTACTTTAGGAGGAGTTGCTCTTTGTCAGTTGGGATTGGTTCCAGTCCTTCAGACTGTCCTTAGCGGCGTTACTGTGCTCACGGTACCAGCCCTTCCCCAGGCCGGGGTGGGAGCGTGCCGACAGTCTAGTTATGGCCTGGAGATAAAGTCAGGGAGAAAAACAAACGCTCTTTTTCGAAAAAGAAAATAGGTGAAGAAATAAATGATAGAAGTGAAAGCAGAAACAGACAAATTCTAAAATTACACTGGGAGATGTCGGCACTCCATTTTCCATAACTGATAAAGCAAGTAGACAGACAATCAACCAAGAATACAGAAGATCTGAACCACCGACATGCAACCAACTTGACCCAGTTACATTTCTAGAGCACTCTGTCCAATAACAGAATACGGTTTCTTCTCAAGTGCACATGGACTCTCATCAGCGTAGACCATATCCCGCATCACATAACAAAACTCAACAAGTCTAAAATAATTGAAATCATACAAAGTATGTTCTCTGCCCGTAATGGAATTAAGCTACAAATTAATGACAGAAAGATATTTACAAAATCCCCCTAAATATTTGGGAATTAAACAACATACTTCTAAATAATCCTGGGTCACAGAGTAAATCACAAGGGAAATTATAAATATTTTGAACGGAAGGAAAATGAAAATACAACTTATCAAAATCTGTGGGATGCCAGTAAAGCAGTGCTTAGAGGGAAGTTTAGAGATATTAAATGTTTATGTTAGAAAAGAAGATAGTTTTCAAATAAATAATCTAAGCATCTACCTTAAGAAACTAGGGGAAAAAAGAGCAAATTAAACCCAAAGCAAGGAAAAGGAAGGAAACAAATAATAACAGGGACAAGTATGAGTTGCATTAAAAACAAAACAAATAGATAAAAATCAATAAAACCAAAAGCTGGTTTTGTGAAAAGATCAAGAAAATTGATATACCTCTAGCCAGACTGACCAACAACAAAAAAAGTAAAGACAAAAGTTACCAAAATAAGGGCTAGCATACAGATCCCAGAGATATTGAAAGGAGAGCAGACTGGGGCACCTGGGGGGCTCAGTCAGTTAAGCATCTGCCTTCAGCTCAGGTCACGATCCCAGGATTCTGGAATCGAGCCCTGCATTGGGCTCTGTGTCTGGCAGGGAGTCTACTTGAGACTCTCTGTCCCTTTCTCCCTCCCTTCCACTCACACACTCCCTTATCTAAAATTTTAAAACAAAATAAAACAAAACAAAAAACCTCTCCGCAAATTAGGAATATAAGGAAACTTCTCTAACCTGATGAAGGACATCTATAAAAATCCTACAGCTAGGAGCGCCTGGGTGGCTCAGTGGGTTAAACTTCTCCCTTCAGCTCAGGTCATGGTCTCAGGGTCCTGGGATTGAGCCCCGCATGGGGCTCTCTGCTCAGCAGGGAGCCTGCTTCCCCCCCTCTCTCTCTGCCTGCCTCTCTGCCTACTTGTGATCTCTCTCTCTCTCTGTCAAATAAATAAATAAAATATTTTTTTTAAAAACAAAAATAAATAAAAAATTTAAAAACCTACAGCTAACATTATACTTATGTTGAAAGACTGAATGCTTTCCCTGTAAGTTCAGGAATAAGGCAAGCTTGTCCACCCTCCCCCTACAGCATTGAAAACTTAGGTCTTCCAGAAACGTCTACTACACAATTTATAACAGCTTTGTTCACAAGTGCTCAAAGGTAGGAACAATCCAGATGCCTTTCAGTGAACGACCAGATGGATAAACAGTGGTATGTTTATTCCCCTACAATGGCACGATATGCGGTAGGTTTCCACGCAATGGAATACTACTCAGCAACGAAAAGGAGCAAACTATCAATTATACACAACAGAGATAAACCTCAAATCCGTTAAGTGAAAGAAGCCAGGCCCAAACCCAAGAGATTACCGCATGATCTCTTTTTTATGAGATTCTTGAAAAGGCGAAATTAGAGGGAGGGACGAGAGGTCGGTCCCCGGTTGCCTCGGATGAAGAGTGGAGGGAGGGTCTGCCGGCGCTGGGGCAGAGTGGGGAACTGGGAGGTGGAAATGTTATGTTTCCTGGTGTGACAGCGGTTACAAAACTGCGTGCATGTGTCAAAATGTAAAGACTTGTGCACCAAAAAAAAAATTGACTCTGTGCAAATTTTACAATAGATTCTGCAGACGCTAACAAACCGTACATACTTCCTAGCCACCTTGCCACGTGTAGTCTTACAGACACACTTAAAATAATTGTGTTAAAAACAAAAAAGCTTGGGGCACCTGGGTGGTTCAGTTGGTTAAGTGTCAGCCTTCAGCTCAGGTCATGATCTCAGGGTTCTGGGATCGAGTCCGCGCTGGGCTCCCTGCTCAGTAGGGAGCCTGCTTCTCCCTCTGCCTCTGTCCCTCCCCCCCCACCATTTTGTGCTCGCTCACTCTCTCTCAAGTAAATACATAAAATCTTTAAAAAAAAAATAAAATCTCCAAAAAAGAAAAAGCTCATGGAAATTTGCTTGGAACTGCACTGAATTTATAGGAAATGGATGATGAACGGATATTTTTCAATAGTAAGTCTTTTTCTGTCTTAAATTAAAATTAAAGTATAATTTTTACCCGAGAACAAGTTTCTCTTTTATGCCTTTCATGGAGCCATCAATATTTCTCACTTTGGGTCCAGCCTGACTTTTTGTGAAAAATTTTTATGAATTTTTATGCATATTGTTGTTACTGTGGATGAAATGTTTTCTTTTCGATTACAATTTTTACGTTATCGTTATTGGCTTTCAGGGAGAATAGAGCTTTCTGAATACGTATCCCATAAGTCGCCACCCCGTCGATCTCCTCTCCCACTATTGGTATCAATCGCTGATTACCGTGAGTGTTAGCATCACCCAGCGATAGCGAGACGGTGACTGCTCTTTCCTCCAATTATATGTCTGACTTCCTGTTTTAATCACGATGACTAACGCCCTGCAAACCGTGGTCAGTGATTCCACTTTTATTTTCTAGGTTCCACCCATTCGGAGCGCACAGAACCCCGGGCCAGCCTCCTGCTCTCAAGGGCCATTTTCCTGAACGCAGAGACGGTGAGTGGAGTCTGAACACCCTCCTGTCTCAATTTCTCGCAGCAACTTTCCAATAATGAAAAGTGAATGACTCCAGGATGTCCAAGACGGAAAAAGGAAGCCAGCCAGACCCTCCCCATTCTACCACGGGCCAAATCAACAGTCTGCCCTCTCTCCTGCTCTCTCTCTCTGCTTGTGCTGCCGGACACAGACTCAGCCGGCATCATAATCTAGGAAATGTTCGTTCAGAGGCGGGAAGTGCGGACCCCTAGTCCCCCAGTCCCGGGAGCGTACCCCTCCCGCTCCATCCGAAGTGCAGGTTAAATGAACTGATGGAGGGAGGAACTGGAGCAGCGGGCTCCTAAAGGACCCCCTAAGACGTGAAATTGGGGACAAGGGCTGGGCAGTGGTCGCGGTCCCAGCTCCCTCACACCCCGCAACGCTGGCCACGTGAGCAAAGAAGAGAAATGTACAGGGATACCTCCAGCTCTGATGTCACACATCTGTCTCTTGGGAAACACTGGGTAGGGCAACGCAGAGGGGGGTTGGGCCATCAGACGGCCCAGAAGCAATTCCACGTTCTTCCAGATCATGAAATCATCTGCTCTTTGTGCTGGAAAGGACCAAGGGTGACCTAACATAACTTCCCACCCCTTGCAGGAATCCCCTCTAGAACACCCTTGGGGGCTTCTTTTAATTATTCCAGAAATAAGAAATCTATAGAAATTCATAAGTGGGAGGCTCATGATCACAGATTTTGTTCAAAAAGTTCTACTGCAGTTGTTTCCTTTTTTTTTTTAATATTTTTATTATTTATTTATTTGTCAGAGAGGGAACACAAGCAGAAGCAGCAGCACAGGGAGAAGGAGAAGCAGACTCCCCCTTGAGCAGGGAGCCTGACGTGGGACTCGAGCCCAGGACCCCAGGATCATGACCTGAGCTGAAAGCAGACACTTCGCCGACTGAGCCACCCAGGCGTCCCATGTAGCTATTTTCTAATTTGAAAAACAATCTTTAAGATAGTGGGCGCATGACATAAAAATGGTTGAGTTTAGGAAAAATGTTTTAAAACGTTGGGCACATCCTCTCGCCAGTCCCTAAAACAATCAGTAGGTTTGCAAGGCAATTTTGTGGCCATCCTATTAAACAAAGCAGGGAGGAAATGAATAAGGAATGGTTAAATATTTTATCTGTTTTCGATTGCTGCTATAGCAAATTACCAAAAACTTACTGGCCTAAAACACCATGAATTTATTATTTCACAGTCCTGAAGGTCAGAGGTCCGACACGGAACTCACTGGGCAAAAACCGAGGGTCGGTGGGGCCGCGTTCCTTTCTGGAAGACGATCTGTCTCCTCTCCTTTTCCGGTTTCTGGAGGCGCCTGCATTTCTAGACTCGAACCTCTTCCTCCACCTTCGAGGTGGAGACACTGTGTCTCTCAGATCCTGCAGCTCCACTGACCCTCTCCTGCCGGCCTCTGCGACTTTTTTTTTTTAGGGACCCCGTGATGGCAGGGCACCCACCTGGATAATCCCAGCCACCCTCCCCATCTCAAGGTCAGCTGACGGGCAGTCTTCGGTTTCCTTTGCCCTGCTGCTTGACATAGTCATAGGTCAGAGGGCGAGGACGTGGGCATCTATGGGGCTGTTATTCTTCCTACTACGAGGATGTATTCAATGGCTAATACTTGAGGAAAAGATACAGTGAGAGGAAGATAAGCAAGTGCAGACCATTTAGTGGAGATTTCAGTGGACTTCCAAGAATGCCCGAGCCTACTGTCGCTGGTTAGTTCCGCCCTCCGGGAGTGCGGGTCGAGGTCTGTGGCTTCCCTTTGCTTTCGCGTTGTCCTCACCTCTCTTGCTTTATCAGCCGATAAATCAGGGTTTCTATTCATAAGTGGAATGAAAAGGGGAGGCTGACTTTTCTCCAGGTAAATGGGTAAGATTTTAAAGAAATCGTGTGCAAGAGGGTTTAAACGTGTGCTGGAGAGAGAGCAGTAGTAAAAGGGAGGTGGAAGGAAGATGGGAAGGCACCCAGGGGCCCAGGACATGCCTCACCCTCCCGAGAGGATAGGACGGAGGGGCTGCTGATGGTCCGCACGGTCCCTGGTCTGCCCGCCCCTGGGGCACCGTCACTTCCAGGACAGGAAGTGAGCTGGATGGGGCCCCAAAGGGAAGACCCCGAGTGGCACATCCTCCTTTCCTGGGTGTGCAAGTCACAGTGAACTATCCTCAGGCTGACCAAAGCTGAAGAAGTTGTCATTGACTGGTGAGCAGGGGCACCTGGGGGGCTGAGTCAGTGAATCGGCTGCCTTGGGCTCAGGTCCTGCTCCCAGGGTCCTGGGATCGAGCCCCACATCGGGCTCCCTGCTCATCGAGGAGTCTGCTTCTGCCTCTCCCCCTGCTCTTGCACACTCTCTCTCAAATAAATACATGAATAAATCTTCTTTTAATAATAATAAATAAATAAATAAAGCAAGCAACCAAGCTTAGGAGCAGCTTCAGTTTAGAAATGAGGTGTGGTTAAACATCCGGGGAGGACACTAAGGCTCAAAGAGCAATCAATTCAGTGAAGAAAGTGACAGACCCCCATTTTTCATCCCAGGACTGATTCCAGCCTTGTGTCCTTTCCGTGGGACTACCCGGCAGTTCTCAAAGGCTAGTGGAGGTCTAACACCAGTCTGAGATAGCCTTCATAATGTGCAGGGGAAAATAGCCTTTCTTTTATGAATAATGACACTGCTGTATGGTGGTTGGTTTCCTTTTTCTTTTTTTTCCTCCAAGATTTTATGTATTCATTTGAGAGTGAGAGAGAGTGCACAAGCAGGGGGAGCAGCAGGCAGAGGGAAAGGGAAAAGCAGACTCCCCACTGAGCTGGGAACCCCAGCTGGGGCTCAATTCCAGGACCCCAGGATCATGACCTGAGCCAAAGGCAGACACCCAACCATCTGAGCCACCCAGGGACCCCGGTGAATTGGTTTCCTAAACGACCTTACTACAAAGTTAAAGTATCAACTCCCCAATGCAACATAATTGCTTTTCCCCCCTTACTGGTCTTCGAAACACAAAAGATTAGAAAGCCTTTGACAATACCATATGTGATCAAATGTATCCTATGAATGTAGGATACAAGGTGAGAATATCCATACATTTGTATGCATGTGATGAAGACTAAGTAGGAATATGAAAAAAGGGGTTTTTGGTGGCAAGACCGTAAGTGCTTTTCCCTTTCCTCCCTTACACACTGCGTGGTGTGTGCCCCCACGCCGCGAGACCTTACACACTGCGTGGTGTGTGCACCTGCATCGCAAGACAGAAATGTGGGGATGAACAGGTTGTGTAAGATGCGATCCCCTACAACTGATGAACGGTGTTAATTACTGAGCCAAAGAACAGAAATTCACATGGGTAGACTCACGCCTGATATCTGGATAACCAAAGAAAATGTAAGACATTCCTGGAAATTTGGAAGTTGCTCCTAAGGTGCTGTGACCAGGAAAACTGTGTTTGAAACCAGCAGCTTCCTTCCCAAGTTGGAGTCACAGGTGTTTCTGGACCCTCGCGGAGCTGGGAGATGTAGAAGAGAAAGAAATGCCAAGCTAGGAGCAAGGCCTATGTTTGGGATTGTGCTATCTCATTCTTAAAAGTCGTTAGGCTGTTTTGGCCGTTTGTTTGCATAAGTTAGCAATATTTAAATAGGCTCAGATACTAATGCTTTGGCCTATGCACACTTCCAGACTTGCACAAAATTAGACTACAGTCTCTAGGGGGAGGGGGCATAGTCTAATCGGCATCCCAGATGAATACATTATCTGATAAAGTGTGAATGTGTTTTCATGAGAGGCATTAACTATAGTCTGACTCTTTCTAATAAAATCAAAAGACTATAGTCTAGAGGTAGATCCACGTTCGCAAGACCAACTGATTTTCTACAAAGGTGCCCAGGCAATTCAATGAAGGATGATCTTTTCAGCCAGCAGTACTAGAATGACTGGGTATCCGTATGGTAATTTTAAAATGAACCACACTCATCTCATATACAAAAAATGAACCCAGAGAAGGCCCAAGACATAAACGTTAAGAGCTACAAGTACAAAACTTCTGGAAGAAACACAGGAGATAATCTAAGTGACCTGACGTCAGCCAAAGTCTTCTTAAATACGACACAAAAGAGCACAAACTATAAAAGAAATACTTGATAAACTGGGCTTCATCAACATGAAAAATTTTGCTCTTCAAAGTACACTGTTAAGATACTGAAAAGGCAAGCTACAAAATACTATTTGCAAAACATATATCTGACAAAGGACTTGAATCCAGAATATTTATTAAAAAACTCCTGCAACTCAATCATAAAAGAAAAACAACTCAGGTTTTTTTTTTAAATGGTCAAAGGATCCGAACAGACATTTCATCAAAGAAGACACGCAGATGGTGAGTAAGCCCGTGGAAACACCACTGGTGCTCAGGGATGGACACGTTAATGCCACAAAGGATCCCTCTGGGTCGCTGAAGGGCTTAAAATGAAAGGCAAGCCACCCCCCCACCCCCCAGTGCTGGCGAGGACCCGGGAGCGCTAGGACCCTCCCGCAGGCCTGCTGGGAAGGCAAGATGGCGCGGCTACTTTGGAAAACAGTTGGGCAGCCCCTTAAGAGTTAACCATGAACTCTCCATATGACCCAACAATTCCACGTACAGATAATGACCAAAAACAAAAACAAAACAAATCCAGAAAACAGACTTCCGTATGAATACTTGTAAGCGAACGTTCATCGCAGCTTTTTTCTGAGTCTCCGAAACTGGAAGTGACCCAAGCAAGTGGCCATTAACTGATCAACAAATTGTGGTGTCCCTGGAGGCACCAGGGCGTGGCGTTCAGCGATCCCAGGGACAAGTTACGGCGACACACAACAGTGTGCATGAGTCTGAAAAGCATTACGTTAAGTTTTAAAAGCCAGACGTGAAAGATTACACACTGTAGGATTCCAGGTATAAACAAGTATTTAAAAAAAAAAAAAAAAGGCCAAATGCAGAGAGAGCTTTGGGACAATGGAAATGTCCCCCGACGGTGTGGTTGCGGTGCTTCCGCGGCTGTGCACATTGGTCAAACGTATCTGTCGCACTCTTGAAGTGGGTGGACTTCCTTACACCTGAATGATACACAGACAGAGCTGAGCCCCAGAAAGCATCCAGTCCACGCTCAAGGCCAACTCAAACACTGCAGTCACCGGGAGGCGGTCAGCGGGAAAGCCAGATTTCAGTTTCATTTTGCCAGAGGATTCCTCTAAGTTTAGGTGAGTGAAAGCAAAACATTGTGCAGAATTTTCAGAGTTTTCCCGATGCTTCCCCCCACCCCTTGGCCCCGTAGCCTGACGGTGGCAGCTCTCCCAGCACCAGGGCCGGGACTCTTGGTTTTTCTACTGATTAGAGGGGCGTGACCACAGGCTCACAGGGGTTTCAGCTCTCAGCTGCCCTGTCAGCATGTACTTTCCGGGCTGCGTTCCCCAGATCCGCAGCCTCGCCCGGCTGTATCTGCTCACACGGCCCTCGGGCTCCAGCTTCTGGTGACACCTGGGTGACATTTACAGCAAGGGCAGTCTTGGATGCCCAGACCACACTCCCCCTGGCAATTAGCGCCTGCTCCAACTTCTTTTCCTCACCCCTACAGTGCGGGGTCTCAGATTCCTCCTAGAAAGGTCTCTGCCGGACGAGGCAGAGAGGCCCCCTGCGCCTCACCCCCACCGGGTCCCAGGCAGAGCCAGAAGGCAGCCTGTGTGGGACTGGGCCCCCAAAGGACAATTCGCAGCCAGCAAGCTGCCACCCTCAGTGGTGAGAGCCCAGTGAGTGGACAACATGTCCAGCAAGGCCGGGCAGGTGTGAGTGGTCCCCGGGGAGCCCCTCACCCATAGGGCTGCCCCGCTGCACCCAGGCACCTAGAGCCCCCTCCCGAAGCCACGCAAGGCCCTCTGCCACCTCCAGAGAAGGCTGCTCCGTGACGATCCAGAGGGAGGCAACGTGGGTGGACACCTGTTGGTATCAAGGAGCCAATGACCAACGAGAACCTCTCCTGTTTGGAGAAGGGGAAATCAAAAGGATGTTTCACATGGAAAAGACCAAAATCAGGCCTGAGAGCCGAACTTAACTTCTCCACAATTTGCCCGAAGGCCACATCACGCACACTAGCTGCAGCTCAAGAAAAAGAAGTCCCCGTGCAGAGCTCGGTCAGAGACAAACGGGGTCCCTGTCCTCCAGGCTCAACCCATCCTAGGAGTCACATCGAGGCTCTGCTGACATTTGGGGCCGGATCATTCCTTGGGGGGGGGGGCCGTCCTGTGTGCAGGAATGTGATAAGTGGCATCCCCGGCCCCCACCCCCTGGTGGCTGGGGGCACCTCTTCCCCCAGTTGTGTCAAACTCAAATGTCGCCAGACATCGCCCAGGGTCCCCCAGGGTCAGAAGCACCAGGTTGAAAACCACTGAGCTTTGTTTCTTCCCTTTGCTTCAGTCCCTTTGCTTGAGGTCTCTTCCCCTCTGCTCCGCCGCTTCCCTCTCCCCACTTCCTTCCAACCTGCGCCTGGCCCACAGTCACCCCCTTGGGACCGTTCTGGAGCCTCCATGCCCTCCAGCAGGCACACAGAGGAGAAGGCGTCTCTCAACAACAGCCAAGGCAAGAGCTCTCCCATGCGACACCACTCCCAGCACAGGGTCCCGAGGACAGGCTGGTGGCTTCTGAAAGGACAGAGTGCTGTTGTCTCTGGGTGAGTGCCAGTCCGGCAGGGCACAGCCGAGACCTGTCTGCCAGGCATCACCCACGTGTCCTTGGGACGGGTTGGGGACCTCCGAGTCGAGGACACCCACCTTCACCCACCACTGCCCAGGCCCTCCGGGAGTCTGAGGGGCAGAGGCCCACAGCACCAAAAATTCCTAGGAAGGGCTTTTCCCCACCCAGCTTTGAGTGTCAGAGTGGCAGGATTCACAAGAAACTGACAAGAAAGGAAACTGAACGATCGGGCACCACTTCCCATCAGCAGGACCAACCGCAGTAGGAAACTGGGGGAGTCCCTCGGGCTGCCTGAGTCACAGTGTGGCCCACAAAAGGCACCAAGGTCACACCTGTCAGGAGCAACCAGCAGCACAGACAAGACTCGGTCTTCAAACCCCTAAGCCCGGGTTTCCTCCCATGGCCTGTCTTCCTCCCATGGCCTGTCTTCCTCCCATCCCTGTCTTCCTCCCATGGCCTGTCTTCCTCCCATGGCCTGTCTTCCTCCCATGGCCTGTCTTCCTCCCATGGCCTGTCTTCCTCCCATCCCTGTCTTCCTCCCATCGCCTGTCTTCCTCCCATCCATGTCTTCAGGGGCCAAGACAAACTGGACTCCCTGCTAATCCCTAGGTCTGAGCTTGTTCAATATCAGATACCGCTGTGTCCTTGTCACAGCTGATCGATCCCAACAAGTGTCTTGAGGTCTCCTATGTTATGAACCCCAGCTCCAGGGCACACGGCAGACTTGCGTGCCATAAGCACAAAGAAGATGCTGATGGGAGAATTTTGGCTTCAAGATGAAGATCGTTCATGATAAGTTCTCTCTTCAGGCAAGAGTCCCTAGCAGGGGGAATCAGGGCTCAGACAGAGAGCTTCTGGGGTGTGGCGCTGACGCCCAACCTGCACCTGTCCCTCCCCTCCCACCACCTGGGGCGCGAGATCGGACTACAGTTCAGGGTGGCCTTGAAGGAAAGTACATTTCGGTTTACCTGGGTTCTGGTGGGAATGCTGTGGGTGTTTGGAAGTAATAAACTCCTCCGCTCCCACCTCCGAATCAGGCTCCCTCCGTCCGCGGCGGGAGGTCCCTCCCACCACGCAGAGAAGGAAGGGGAACCCGCTCCCACAGTGCTCCCCTCCCAGCAAACACTGAACCTGGCCAAATGCCACGCTCGGCCTTCTCCGTCCTGGGCCCAGCGGCTGACCGTGGCGGGAGGGGGACCTGTGTCTGTGAGGCCCGTGACCCTCAGCAAGCCCTCCCGCTCTCCAGTGACCACAGCCACTTCTCGTTTCTGCTCCTCTCTTCGGACAGCTGTACCAGACATTCGCTCCTCAAGCCTCCAGTTCCCAGACCACTGGGAGACCCAGACGACAGGGAGCCTGGCCGCTGCGATGGGGGCGAGGTCTGGCCGCAGGCCGGCCCTCCGTGGAGGGCTCACACCCCCAGCGCCCGGCTCCCAGGCCTGGCACTCCTCACAGCATGATGTCGCGTGCGGAGGCCACAGTGTTGGCCCAAATGGGCTGCCCTGAGACAGCCTGGGAAGCCCCTAAGGTTAGCATGTGGTGCCGGTATTTCTCCCTCCCTTACTGGACAAATGCATGGCCCACGAGTGGACAGGAATGGATAAAAGGAGAGAAATGCTCAATTTGGGGATATTAACCAACTTTCCTTTCTACGTCCCAGGAACATAGCCAGGAACAAGCACATGGAGCTTCCAAAAAGGGGGCATATGCAAGATTACAAACCACATGGATTCTCCTCCAAAGGACAAGAGGAGGGAGCGGGGGAGAGGGACAAAGATCCGATTGGGTTATGGATCTGGAGATACGAGGTTGTGCTGGGTGGCCTAGGGGCCATGTAATCCCAGGGTCCTTAGAAGAGGGAAGCAGAGGGTCTGGGTCAGAGAGACATTGGAATTTGCTGGGCTGCAGGCTTTGCTGCAGAGGGGTGGCCCGAGCCAAGGGACGCGGGTGCCTCTAGAAGCTGGAAAAGGACAGAAACGATTCCCCCTGGAACCTCCAGAAAGAACGCAGCCCCACCGAGTCCTTGATTTTCACCCACTGAGACCCACGTCGGACTTCTGACCTCCACACCATGCAGACACAGTCTGTGTTGCTTTAAGCCGCTAGGTTTGTTGTGGTGTCACGGCAGCCACGGGAAATTAGCCCAGGACCTTAGATGTCTTCCACTCCCATCCATTCTTTGAATGATGAGACAATGTGCACAGGAAAATGAGGGGCCGTTGGAAGGAAGTCAAATGTAATCACTGCACAAGTAGGAAGCACACAGACGGCTGAGCAGACCTCTTCCTAGCAGGGGTCCAGCAGAAAACTCCCAGGCTGCAGGAACAGAACAATCTGGAATAAAGCCTCTCGTTTGACCCCCAGAACAAGAGAGGTTTATGCAAGGCACAACCTTGTGTCCGTTATTCCAACAGCCCCACAAGATAAGATGAAGAGTGGGGAGCAGATAAGTGCCGTGCACAGAGCTGCCCCAGGCTCGCACCGCTTGGAGTACTTCTAGAAGGTTCTAGTGGGCACCCACCACAAGGGGCTTGACACACAGTGAGCACTTAGGACGCAACCTCATTTAGCCACAAGGGACTCTGAGGTCCTGATCTACAGGCCAGGCCCTGGCAGGTCCTGAGATGGGAAGATGAGTAGACACAGCACGAGCCCTCAATTTCTGTCACCAGTAATCAAAAATAAACATCACAAAATGCTGCAGGTGGCACATAAAAGACATTGCTTCCAAAGTTTGAGATGTAATTGGGGCGCCTGGGTGGTTCAGTCGGTTGAGCGTCTGACCCGTGATCTCAGCTCAGGCCTTGATCTCAGGGTCGGGAGTTCTAGCCCCGTGTTGGGCTCCACACTGGGCATGAATCCTACTTAAAAAAAAAAAAGTTTTAGATATGCAGATGAGCAATATTTTATAGTTTTCCCACTTCATTCTCAGTCCCAGAAATCATATAACAATGGTAAAAATTCCAAACATCAATTTTTTTTTATTTTAAGCAGGCTCCATGCCCAACGTGCGGCTTAAATTCACGGCCCCAAGATTAAGAGTCCCAGGCTCTACCTACTGAGCCAGCCATATACCCAAAAATGTTCTTCTTCATAGTCTGAATGTCTTCTCCTTCAAAGAGACACATTAAGTGTACGTATTTTCATATTTACGTATAAAGTAAATGATACACGTATATCACAAAGAAAGAAATTACACCAGTCTACAGGTACCCAGGTCTCACCTCCAAAAATGAAAGCAGCAATTTGGAAAGTGTGTCTTGGTGGAAAAGCATGGGAGTCATCCCTACATTGGGCCACTCTTTAAAGCACGCTGTCAGTGGATGTCCGTACCATACGGAACACTTCCATTGTCATGGTCAGTCGCACTGCAAACTATCGCCGAGTGTCAAGACAATATAGAACCCTCGATCCGCTAAAGGACACACGTGAGCACCATCTCAACGTGCCGCCGCCCGTGAGTCTGGGTTGTGAGGTGTCTCCTCTGCCCTCCGGGTCTTCACGACCCCTGACATGAGGGCCGCGGGAGAGTGCCCGTGTCTCTCCCTTTGTAAACGTTAGCGCAGTAACTCTGCTTTAGGCAAATGGAAATATAAATGGCGTCTCATATTGTCTTTCCTGACCCCACTGCCCCACCTGAGCCCCCTTGGGGGAGAGAGAACCTGGAATCCTCCCATCCTAGCACCTTGTGGAGAAAGGAGGAGGCGTGGTGGCTGCCCTGTGGGCTCGTCAGGGAAGGGACACTTTTTGGCACAGTCTGGAGTGGAGGGGGGAACACAAGAAGTCTCTCCCTGATAGACTAGAACCAGAAGCCTGTCCGTGCATTAGGTAGACGCCCAGAAAGTCCATGGGGCCCTAGAAAGTCCCAGGTTAACATTCCGCCTCTGCCAGGGATCAGCCACACCATCTGGGCGGATGCTAGAATAATGACCTCTCCGCGATCGTGCTCCCTGCATTCTCCCCGCTTAGCCTGGGGCTCTGCTGCTCCTCCCATCGCGAGCTGGACTAGTCCTCACCTCTGGGAGGGCCTCCAGACATCTCGGACCAGAGCAGTGGAGCAGGGATGACTGTGATGTCCAAGGGGAGGCACGTCCTACTTGATGTTCTCGGGACACGCTCACCATCGTTTGAAGATGCCCAGGAGGAAGGGCTTCCCAGCTGGCTGCTGCCACATGAGTGAGCCAGGAGAGACCAGCTGAGGAATCCCCAGTCCACCCGCAGAAGCCCGAGTAATAAGAAGTACGCAGTTTCAGATGCCTGAGTCCAGAGGTGATTTCTTACACAGCAACGCTCACTGATACATCTAGCCCATGTGCTCCTCTCCAGTGCATCTGTTTCTTTATGGAACAGGAGTTTGAATTAGATGCTGTCTAGGTCCCTAAGGCTCTGAAGCCGCATTAGGGAGTAGAGCAGTGGTGAAGATGGCAGGTCAGAGGCAGCAGCCCTCAGGACGGGCCGGAGTGGGTCCCACCCCAAGAACGCTGGTGAAGATGACAGCCGATCCACCCCAGCCACACCGCGGAGCACGGGGAGCCATGCCAGGGACAGGGGAGCTCAGCCACCGAGAGCACAGTCCGACGGACCTGTGGCCACGCCCCCCACTCCACTAGACCCGCCATGTGCCCTTCTCAAAGCCGTCTGACCGCCCCGAGCCTGTGCCCTCCTCTGCGAGCCAGCCCACAGACAGAAATAACCACCTCCGACAGCTAGGGTGAAGACAGCACGAGCTAAGGGAAGCACCTGGTGCCCACCAGGCACGGAACACGGCAGCAGTGACCTGTCCACCCGAGCTCAGAGGCCCGTGGAGGTGACCCCCTCCTGCAGGAAGGAGCACCAATCAGATGGCTCCGATCATGCCCACGACTTGAGTGGTTGGAGCAGTTAGCGCTGTTACATGCCGAGTGCTCGATATGGGCTCTGTGCCTTCGCGGAGCCCAGACAGAAGGGGAACTGGAGGGTGACTCCCCTTGTCTCAGATGGATGAACGCAAACATTGGAGTAAGTGGTCAGTGTTGGCTGACATTCCTCAGGCTGTAAACAGGTGCCCCTGGGCTCCCCATCTAAGCAGAAGGGTACTTTTAAAAGCAGCAGTCCCAAGTCACTGGTACCTCCCAGTGGTTGGGTCATTCTATTTTTCCCTAGTCCTTCTCTAAACGCTTAACTTCCCCATCGTGGAATCTCATTGAGTTGACCTCTGACTTCAAGCTTGTTTCCAGAAGCATTCAGACATTCTGCTCTGAAAGTCTCTTTCTCTAAAATAAGTATTTAATCACTCGGTTGATTCTTGCCTTTCTGTCTGCAGGAGAAGATCACACAAAAGCCTAAGTCCTTCACGACAGCCCTGGGCTCCCAAACTACAGCTTCCCTGGGGGCACAAAGTCTCGTCTCCCCACCTAAATGTAGGCATATTGTGAAATCCAGGGTGTAGAGGGATGTTCAGAAAATAGCTTCTTGAACAGGGCTTCCTTCCTGTGGCCAATTTCATGTAGACATGTCACAATTGCAGGGAGGAAAAAAAAAATTGAGAGGTTAAAAAAATACACTTGGATTTGCTGAAAGAGTTATTTTCTTGTAAAAGCTTCTCCCTTCCACTTAGGAAGGACATGAACAAGCAGATTCCCCCTGGTGTCCTAAATTTGTGAAGGTAAAGAAAACCTCGCTTCAGCAAAGGTTCTCTGCCTGAGCCAGCAACGCTCTGCCCCACGTTGGCGTGAAAGTCTCATGGAAAGGGTCGATCAGACCGAACCCCACTACCCACCACTGGCTATGCTCACGATCTGTCCATTGGGCTGTTGACATCATAACATAAAAAAAAAAAGAGGAATAGAACGGGGGTCGTTGCTGGATCAGGCTGAGATGTGGGTAGAACTTCTACTCCTGGACACAGCCCTTAACGTCTTTCCCCACAGGCCATGGGGTGAACCTCTCTGCATCTCCGTCTGCAAAGTCCTGGTTTCATAATCCACACTCGATAGTGATAGTTCAAGCCTCACGGTTATATATTTGCTCATCTCTTTGAAGATAACCGTCCATTGTGTTCTGCTTGAATAAGTATGCTGGGATAACTGGGCATCCATGTGGGTGAGATTGGACCCCTACCTCACACCACATACGGGCATACCTCGTTTTATTGCACTTGCCAGATGTTGCATTTTTCACAAACCGAGGGTTTGTGGCAACCCTGGGAGGAGCATGTCTGTCCATGCCATTTTTCCAGCAGCGTTTGCTCACTTCTTGTCTCTGTGTCACATTTCAGTAATTCACACAGTATTTCCATTATATTTGTTGGGGTGATCTGTGATCAGTGATGACGGCTCCCTGAAAGCATCTTTTAGCAATAAAGTATTTTTAAATTAAGGTATGTACGTGTTTTAGACTACAGTAAAATGCAGCTTTTGTTGCCCTGGGAACCAGAAACTTCATTTGACCCACTCTACTGCGATATCCACTTTGTTGTGATACTCAGTTAATCGTAGCAGTCGGCAGTGAACCCACCCCTTCTCTGGGGCTTGCCCGTATGCTCCTGGGTGGTCTCCTTCTCCTTAGCACGGGGCTGGGATTCATCCAGCCTGCTGTGAGGAGCGGTAATCTGCTCTTTGCTATCCGCGAGTAACATACCATTGTACAAAATACCACGGTCTGCTCGCCCGTCCTCCCGTGGATGGACCCCGGGACCGTTCGCAGTGTTCGGTGCTTCTGAATGAAGTCCTCGTGCCCATCCCCGTGCCAACGGGCACACCTTTAAGAGCAAAACGGAGTGCTATTGAAAGTCAAGTTACTGCTGCCGCGGAAACCAGGGCCTCCACGATGCCTGGTTCCATCCCTCGTGGCAGGAACCTGCTGATTCCGGCTCCAACACCCAGTCTTTTGGACCTGGCTTCCCTCCACCCGTGGAGTCAGGCCGCTTTCCTGCCCTAAACGCTCAGTCTAGGCCCCCCATCCAGTATTTGCTGATGGTTTTCTGTTTTCCTTCCCACGAGCTCTCTGCAGTGACCAGATTTACAGGTTCCCTTTGGCTGCCCATGAAGTCACCCGAGACCCTGGGGGCTCCTTCATGCTCAGACACACCTGAGGTCCGCCACTCCCACTCGGGCCATCTCCTGTGCCCCCCTGGGGTCCTCCCAGCCCCACTCTCCAGCTGCTGGCTCCAGGATCTAAAGGCAGCCCCCACCCCCACCGTCACCCTTCTCAGAGAGCCCTGCCTGTGCCCCAAAACGGTCGCAAGGAGCCAGGTCTGTTTGGCACGTGGGGAACAGCGCCGGACACATGGGATGTTTCCAAACAACTCTGCTGGACAGAGTGCTCACGCTGGTGCTGGACGTGAGAAGTCCCAGACAGACACTCTAGGGCCGGGAGCTGGAAGGACCGGACGTCCTGTCCCACTGGAACTCTCCCAAAGTCATTCTGCGTCTGCCCGAGGCCTGGGCTTGGGGTCGTTTGGAACGTGTCTTACTCCCACGGACTCATCTGCAGCGCCGACTGCCCTGTGACCCAGACAGAGGGCGGCCGGGCACACTCCCCCCCAACAGAAGGGCTTGAGTGAATATTCACAGGAGTGGTTAGGGACCGCGAGAGAGCATCCCGAAGGAGGAATGCTGAAGACCCAGACCTCCTCTGCGGACAACGTATGAAGCTGGGATGCCCAGATTATGGGGACTGATTTCTGGAGAGCAAATCCAAGGACGAGGCCTTGAAGGACACAGGCCAAGAGAGCCGCAGTGAGGACGGGCATCAGACAAAGTGCTACAAACCGCTAAAGGGTCAGACTCAGCACTGATGAGCTGGACGCAGAAGGCCTCTTCCAGGTTCAAGAGTGCTGCCCTGCGTGCCCTGCTGCGTCCAAAGAACGTGTGGGAACTTGGCCAGGAGAGGAAATCCACGCTTCCTCCCATATCAGCCACGTGCAAGTAAGGTCGTGGTCAAACGAGGGTCATAACCTTGACTCGGTTGTTCTTGAGCACGAACCGTGCCCCTTTCTTGACCAGCACAGAGTGCGGAATAATATGCAGGCTTTATTTCGGGGTAAATGTTTTTCCATGAAATGAGACACACACCCCCCCAGGCTTCCATCGGCACTCTGAAATTAAGAAGTGGCAACTTTTGGGGGCAGCTGGCTGGTTCAGTTGGTTGAGCGTGTGACTCCTGATCTCAGGGCTGTGAGTCTGAGCCCCATTTAGATGTAGAGATTACTTAGAAATAGAATTTCTAGGGGCGCCTCAGTGGCTCAGTGGGGTAAAGCCTCTGCCTTCGGCTCGGGTCCTGATCTCAGGGTCCTGGGATCGAGCCCCGCATCGGGCTCTCCACTCGGCAGGGAGCCTGCTTCCCCCTCTCCCTCTGCCTGCCTCTCTGCCGACTTGTGATCTCTCTCTCTCTGTCAAAGAAATAAATCTTTAAAAAAATTTTTTTCTTTTTTTTTCATTTTTTTAAAGATTTTATTTTTTTATTTGGCAGAGAGAGAGAGAGAGAGCACGAGCAGGGGGTGCCACAGAGGGAGAAGCAGGCTCCCCACTGAGCAGGGAGCCCGACGCGGGGCTCAATCCCAGGACCCTGGGATCATAACCTGAGCCGAAGGCAGATGCTTAACCAACTGAACCACCCAGGCGTGCCCAGAAATAAAAGGTTTTTTAGAAGTGGGAACTTTTTGGAAGCCGCACCAAGCGGCAAACACTGAACCTGTCAGGCAAGGTCAGTGGCCAGACACAAGGTCGCTCCAGCCCCGGGCGCCAGCAGCCCCGTCCAAGTCTCCGTACACGCTGGGGTTAGAGTGAACATGATCTTCAGACCCACCGGCCCCTTGAACAGTGAGAGAAGACACAGCCCTGAGAAATGGGCCCGGATGGGAGGGCGGCGGAGAGCCCGCGGAGGGAGGGGGCCGTGGGGCTTCCATGGAGCGCCCTGGTCCCTACAGCCACCGCCCGCTGCCGGACGAGGGCTCCAGGCTGCAGACCCATGCGGGGAGAGAGTGCGCCGACAGGGTCTGCAGAGAGGCAGGGACCCTCAAGAGCACGTTTCGGCAAATACTCCGCGTCTTAGGGCACAGAGGCCGAGTAATGCACAGACATTTCCACAATCTGAAAAACTGAAGATGGTGAACAGCAACTTAGAGGCCAGGCGATTTATAACCAATCTGGAATCATGTGCTTCTATTCTAAAAAGCCCAAAGTGGAAACACTAACACCGATGATAGAATGAACCCTTGTACCCGGGGCGCCCGAGGGAAGACAGGCCGCGGCGGGCTCGATACATATGAGGAAAGGCATAAAAATTTGAAACAACATCTCTGCTATAAGGAGTTTGAAGACCCCAAAATAGAGCACGGGGAGGGTCGGGGGACAGGTGCTGGGGTTCTGGGAGTTGTGTGGGACGTTCCGAATGTCACCGCTCTGAAGTGGTGTGGTCAGAGGGGCTCAGGGCAGGGCCGCCCTGCAGAAGTGAGCTCGCGCAGCCAACACAGCTCCCAGAAAGGCCTTCCACGGGCGTCTGGGAGCGTGGATTCGGGGAGGGCCCTCCACTCCCAGCACTGATAAGAGGGGCTCCCTGCACCGACACTGTTGGTGCAAACAACGTGGTTGGTGCAGAACACTTGCTTTCCTCCCAGGACTCTGGGATTTGGGGGCTCACGTGATCGGCCCCCAGGAAAACCCCAGGTGCTGAGCCCCTAACAAGCATCGCTCGTGGACACCTCGCCGGGGAATTGAGTGTGTCCTGTGTGACCCCCGGTAGAAGGCTCTGGAAGCCGGCGCCTGCTCCCCCAGACTCTGCCCGCGTGCCTGTCCCTTTACAGGGGCAATGCCAGCCCTCGAAAGCAAGTTAGCCTCGGGCTTTATCCTCACAACACAGCCCTGGAAGGTGGAAGGAGGGTGTTCTGGGCGAGGACGGCGAAGAAGAAGACAGCGTTCTGAGAAATCCCGGCACATGCGGGCTCAGTAGAGGCCACACGCAAACGACAACCAGGAAGACCTGAAGTGGGCCAGGAATCATCACAGGAACAGGTCAATCAAATTATTAAGTAAAACGAGCTCTGTTACACTTTTGGATGGATCTTCCAAAATGGATGAGCTCCAGGGGTAACCTATATCGATTACCAAAAATAAGAGAAGCTTCTCTCTTTGTCGTGGGTAGAACTGCATCCCCTGGAAACATGTGTTCATGCCATAACCTACCCGCGGACGTGGCCTTATTGGAAACAGGGGCTTTGCAGACGCCATCAAGTGACGATGAGGTCATGGGAATGGG
>CM052803.1:47095780-47143010 GCA_028533885.1 Nasua narica | reverse complement strand
TGGTAATGGTGATGGTGGTGATGATGGTGGTGATGGTGATGATGATGGTGGTGATGACTGTGGTGATGATGGTGATAGTAAAGCTAAGATACTCTCTAGACCATGAGATCCTCACAAGCAAAAGCATTAGCTCCCATTTCCTGGCTCCCTCAGTGTCTAGCACAGTGTCTGGCACATACCATGTATTTAAGAACTGTGTTGTTAATGGACTTAGTTGCTTTCAGCAGAGGAAAAGATACCCTCCGAGGGTACTTCAGACCGGCCTCCATGCAAATCTCTTTGAAGTCATGTGTTTTATCTTTAAAACTGACTTAAGCTTTTCCATTCTATGGTCTATCCATGTTTGTTTTACTTATAAACAAGAAGAACTTATTTCCAAAACTTTGAGTGAAAACGATGCCCCAAGAAAATATACCTTGTTTATTCCTGTGGCTCTTGAGATACTAACCACACACACCAACCCCCCAGGCTGCCCCACGTACATCCGGAGGTCCGGAGCCCAGGGCCAGCAGCACAAACCCAAGCAGTTAAACGCTCCGGAGAAAATGCCTCTTTCTCCCGGTGGTGCTGGACCCAGTGGAGCTAGAAGGGCAAGGCCTTTGAAGGCGGCTTGCGCCCTGCTCCGTGCCCTGGACGGCAAGGAGGTTGAGCCTGGACTCAGTGGCTTTATGCAGAGAGCCAAAAGATGTCTCAGTCAGAAGGTCCTGAAAAGGTCTCTGGAAACTTCACTTTCCCCATAAAACCCCGGTGTTCCCAGCACACAGGCCCCATCAACATCCTCGATAGACGCTGGGCCAGGAAGCAGCCGTGTCCATTCCAGGGGCCCCTGCTGATGCCATCAGCTCGGATTTAGAGAGCCGCCACGCATGGCCAGAGTCTGCAGACTGGCTCCGGAACCCTCCCAGCCGCCCAGGGGCCGCCGTCCTCCTGCTACCCACCCCCTTCAGAGGGTGACAACAGGCAGGAAGAAGCCAGGCACCCCCCACCCCCAGGCCACCGGGCCAACCAGAACTTGACTCAGAGCCTGGCTCCCCCACCTCCCACGGCCCAGTTCCCTGAGTTTCTGTTTCCCCGTTCCTAAAGTGAGTCTTTTACACGATGCTTTTCAGCTCTGTTATGTAACAGTTACCCTCAGAGCGTAGAAAGAAAAAGCGGTTCGAGGATAATGTGATAACGACACGCGTTCAGAAGTAAACTAGAATTTACCGAGCAGGTGGAAATGCTTCTCACTTGAGCCCTGAGAACAGGGGTCCCAACCTCCCCATCGCAGAAGTTTGGCGTCGATGAGGAAAAGAACCAAGGGGAAGCCCGTCAAGCTCGCTTCCTCCCCTGCCCGGGGCCACAGGTAGATCTGAGCCCCTCGAGCTGCAGAGGGGGCATTCCCCTCCGAGGAGGGCGGCACCAAGAAGCCCGCAAAAGCCAGTGCACTTCCCTAGGGGGTCAATTTCACTCACAATTTGTGGAAATAATTATTTCCATTTTCAAACACACACAGCAGCGTGGGGGAGCAAACTACAAATTGTCCGTGAATAGTCAGCAGACACAAGACTTAAGGGAATGTCGTGCCCAGCAGGACAGTTCAGGCCACTAGCCAACAATTCAGATTGCACAAACTGTCCTCCAGCTTTTCCGGAGACCGGTTTGACAAGGGGAAACCATTTTTTTGAAACGCAGAGCCAGCTAGGCGGGGGTGGGCTCTCTGGGAAAAGCACGGAGCTTGGATGCCACCTGGTGTTCACATGGGGTATGACAGCCAGTAGTGAGTCACCCCTGAAGGTGTGCCGATGGGGTTATTTAGCCCTCTATCAATGCGGGAACCTTGCATTGAAGACCACCCTCCCATTTCAGCAGCTGGACTCCCCCCTGGGTTAACAGGCTCGGTTGGGTGAGGTGGTGCCTCGAGAGTACCTGTGGGCTTGTTTCCCCTGGAGATCCTGGTTTAGGAACCCTGGGTTGAGGCAGAGGTCTGTGGGTCCAACCCGTTTCCCAACCCACCTGGGAACGAAAGCAGGGGTTTAAACCTGCACTTGTGTCACCTGAGGCAGATTACAGAAACCCCTAGGGTGAGGCCTACGCCTCAATGCCTTCAGATGGATGCGAGGTGACCCCACCTTGCAGTCCAGGCTGAGGGACACTGTGAACTTCATTAAGTTCAGCGTCCTGGAGGGGGATGCCTGTTGTCAACACGACTCCACGGCCAGCCAGCCTTCCAGGTCCTCCGGGGACCCAGGAGGTGTAGGTCGCCTACAAGGACATTTCCTGTGCCTCTGATGGGACTTGGTCAGGATACCCCACATGTCCTACCACATACTGCCACAGACAGCCCTAGGGATGCAGAGCTTTTGAGCTAAAATTCAACGGTCCCGGGAAAACCGGGACAAGTGGGTCCCCCGCATCCTCACGCCTGCCTCAGACTAGCAATGACTGGGTCTGGACCTCGATGCGTGCATTTTTGAGGTGGGGTGTCCATCGGATTCTTACAGGGGCCTGTGATCCCCCAAAGATGATCGTGCTGCTTTCCACCCTCATCTGCGAGGTGTGCCCTCCCGGTGCTCAGATGAAAGCCGGCAGTGGCCCCATACAGCTCTGGGTACGGAGGGAGACGGCTCAGCCGCTGTGACGTCATTGGTCAGTGGGAGAACAGTGGGCACCAACCGTGGCTCATCTGAGTGTTGACTTTTGGTTTGGTCTGGGGGGCAGAAAAGTGGTGGCCTGCTACAAGAACACGAGAAAATCATTTGGAAAAGATCATTCGAGGTGGACTCGTCTTCGGGCTTGGGCATGTTTATTCAGTAAGCATTAATGAGCACCTACTGTGTGCCTGGAGTTGTATAAGGCACTCAGGCAAAGACAACACAGCAGGCACTGAATGGACTCTGGCACAGACGCCCTGGGGCTTGAATCCCAGCACTGCCTCTACTGGCTGTGTGACCTTGGCCAAGTCACTGAACCTCTATGGGCCCCCATCCGTTAGTTTGTAAAACAGAGTAGATAACCCTCGGCTATCGTGAGGAAATGCTGCCTAAGAAGGATAAGCCAGGGCCAGGACCAAGGTGGTGGCGGCACACCCGAAGCTCCGAAGGGGAGTCAGACACAGCAATGTTGGCACCAACTTCGGAAGCATTTCAAAGCACCCAGAAGACTTCACAGAAATTCCAAAGGGTTTCTAAGAGTCGCTATCAAAAAGTGCTATGGATTTCCTCCTAACCTAGTAACATCTTTTCCCCCTCAAATACCAATATCAAAGATACATTAAAAATACAACTTAAGGGGGCCCCTGGGTGGCGCAGTTGGTTGAGCGACTGCCTTCGGCTCAGGTCATGATCCCGGAGTCCCGAGATCGAGTCCCACATCGGGCTCCCAGCTCCATGGGGAGTCCGCTTCTCACTCTGACCTTCTCCCTTCTCATGCTCTCTCTCATTCTCTCTCTTTCCTAATAAATAAATAAAATCTTAAAAAAAAAATACAACTTAAGTTCAACTTAATCAATTGCTCTTTTTGGGGAAAAAAAAAAATTGACCATGCCTCCCCATGGTGACACTCCCTTTTGGAGAGCACTCTGTGACACCCCGTGGGACCCGAAATGCCCCAAGCCTCCTCCAAGCCCCACCTGACAGCCTGTGAGCGGACAGGAGAGCACACAGAAACCTCTTGCCATCCCAGGCCTTGCGGCGTGCTGCTGTCCATCTGGACCAGGGCTTCTGGAAGAAATGCTGGGCTGACCCTGAAGGCATGGGAATGACTCGGAACCAGACTCAGCTGCTGTGACAGAAGGAACCACTGAGGCTGGGTTTGAAAAAGCACGCCGGGTGACACACAGGAAGTACAACGAAGCCAACCAGAAGCTGACCAGAAGCAGACAGGACATAGAAAACAAACAGGAAGCAGATAGGAAACAGGAAGCAGACAGGAAACAGGAAACAAACAGGAAGCAGATAGGAAACAGGAAGCAGACAGGAAACAGGAAGCAGACAGGAAGCAGATAGGAAACAGGAAGCAGACAGGAAGCTGATAGGACATAGGAAACAGGCGATAGGAAGCAGGTCACAGACAGGACACAGGAAACAGGAAGCAGATAGGACACAGGAGCAGACAGGTCGCAGGAAGTGGACAGCACGTAGGAAGCAGACAGGAAGCAGACTGCTCACGGAGCCATAGTTGCTATTCATAACTTCCGTCTTCCACTTGCCATCACTGGGAATGGGTACCTCATAGAAATACCTCCTCGCCTCATTTTTTGACAAACGTCGTCAGTATAGTTTTTGGCTTTGCTCTCTAGTTACTGTTTTTACGTGGGGATTCACAGAAATTCAAAAAGTACGTTGCCACAGGCTTCATCTTCCTAGAACCCTTTCTCCTTGCTTTCAGCCACATGTCCCCAGAATTGGTCCTCATTGTGGACCCTGTCCCATTCAGCCAGTGTTTGGGCAGACTTGCCTTCAGGGTTTCCAGTTCCTTCGCCCTTCTTCCTTATAGCTCACTCCTTCCTTCAGAGTTCAAGTTCCTTCTTCTCAAACTATGCCCTTCAACACTTCTCTCAACAAAGACCCATTGGTGATAAATGCTCGTAATCTCCGCCTGTAAAGATCCTTTTCCCTGCTCTTTGTAATGGCTTAGCTGATGATATCATTCTAGAGAAAACTATTGTTCAATTGCCTTCTGGCTTCCCGGATTGTTTGACACGTCAGCTATTGGCTGTCCCTCTGCAGGGAACGAGTTTTGAGTTTTGAATTGCGCAGGGTAAAAAGCTCCAGCCAGTAACAAGGTGAGCACTGAGAGGCAAAAGTCATCATCAAAAGGGACGAGGTGCGTTTTCCATGGCAAGGAGCTCCCCCAGCGTTAGGTGAGGAGCAGCGGGGCAGGGCCCCATATGGAGACCAAGTGCCTAGGCCTGTCAGGAGACCTACTCCTAGAGGCACAGGGTCCCCTCTGGCCTCCAAGCCAAGTTGGGTGCTATTCCAATGTCCTCCCAGATGTTTCCCAGGGCCCTGCCCCAGCTTCCTTCCCCCTCCCCCCCAGGGTGCTTTGGCCCACTGTCCGGCTTCCAGCTCCACCCTGGAACCGTCTCCACCTGCCACCCGCACCTCCACTCATTTTGGCCTTCTAGTCCCAGCGCTCAGAGCACGTCGCACTCTGCCCCAACCAACCCCAACTTGTTCCCACCTCCACCCCCTCTGCAGCAGCCCTGAGGAGCACTATCAAATCTTCCCATTCTGCCCATTGCTTTACCTGTCCTCAGTGTGTCAGCGAGCCCAGTAAGGGTAAGGGGTCCAAGGGTCACGACCACTGTTACACCCCACAACATGCAGACGATCGAGCCACGGTCGAGACCTCTGGCCTAAGGATCGCAGGCTGAATCTAGCGTGAAGCAGGCTCCCTCCTAAATTTCCACTACAGTGGCAGGGAAAGAACAAGGACACAGACAAAAGGACTCCATAGTCACATTTTGGGACCGGACACTGATGTACAAATGGTGACCCTCTTACCAAGTTCAAGAGAGCAGGTTCTTGCATGGCAAGGGAAAGCCTGGTTACCCCAGGGAAAGTCCCCAAGCCCAGAGGGACTCTGGAGCTATTCCAGGGTACAAGAGTTTAGGAGTCAGAGGGATCTTCGAACATGGTCTCCAACATTCTCATGTTCCCTCAGGCTGGGCCCCCCAACTCCAGCCCCATTCAGCTCCATCATCTAACCCGGGTAAGGGGCCCCTTCTCTCGGCGTTGTTCTGAAGACAGGCAGTGGCCCTGAAATGCCTGGCCTAGGTAGGCGCCCATCAGTGGTCATTTAAAGGTCAGAAGAGCCAGGTGATGGGGCGGCAGTGACCTTGGGCCAGGTCAGACATCTCAGCCCCACACGAGCCCACCGTGGAAAGAAACTGGAAATGGTACCACCGAGCAGGAGCCCTGAACTTTGTAGCTGAAGCCATCCAGAGGTCCCACTGGCCCCACACACCAGCCCTCACAGCCATTCTGCCTAGCCCTGCAGACCCCAGCATCGCCTACCCCGAGGTGGGGAAGGCCTCCCAGGGAAGTCAGCAGGGCCCCTGAGAGAGGGAGCGAGGCCCTTCCAAAGCAGCAGGAAGACACTACCATCAGGGGCTTTATTTAACCTGCTCTGAATTTTAAGCTGGCTCTTTCAAGCCTTCTTGCTACCAAAGGCCCTCTTCCTATGACAGCTCTTGATCTCTGGTCAAGCTCTAGAGGCTACCTTCCCCTCCCAGGTACAGCCAGACCGCTCAAAGGCCACCTCCGCCCTCGGCACACTCTGACACCAAGACTGCTGGAGAGCCCTCGGCCTGCCCTCTGCGCATCACGAAGGCTGTTCGAGGATTCGTTCTGCTGCTCCAGGCAGGGTCTCCAGGGAGCATCGAGGGGACCTAGCGTGCAACAGGTGGGAGAGCAGCAGTGGGACGCGAGCCTGCACGGAGCCTGCTGGGCCAGCATGACGCTCCCTCCCTGGCACGGGCTTCATTGTCACTTTCTAGACTAAGAGGCTGAAAGTGGCCCGGGAACCAAGTCCATCACTCAGACCTCAGGCCAGGAGCTCACAGCTCGGCTGGCCTCCCCAGGCTTGCAGCCACCCACTTCCCACAAAGGGGGGAGGCCGGTCCCAGAAGGAAAGCAGCCACAGGGACTTCGGGTGGTCCAGCTTCCATAGGGGATTTTACGCTCCTGAAGATCTCCTCAAAAACCGAACATCTCACATCACAGGACCCTCCGTTTTTAGTTTTTACATGCTATCCCCTGAAACAATTTATTCTTGCCACTTATACCCAAATTCTATTTGCGTCAGACGCTTGGGAGAAATGGGTTTCAGACGACAGGTACTTTCCTGCAGTTACCAAAGAACCGACCACACAGGAGCTCGCGTAGACTGCTCGTTTATTAGCACTGGTGAGGCAGCGTAAGGGTTTCCAGTGAGGACGCTGAGCCGCGTGGAGCTGGGAGAGCGCGGTGCGGCGCACAGGGGCGAGTGCTGGGTTCCTCTACTTCTTCCACTCGTTCTTGTCGTAGTCCCACTTGGCCGCGAAGCCCTGAATCGGGCTGACCTTCATGTCGAGCATCCTCTTGGTCTGCTTGGCCACCCAGTCCTCCTCAAAGGTGTGCGGGAGGGGGCCGTACACTAAAGCCCAAAATAACGTCGTGAGACAACACCGTCCTGCCGAGTCGTCGCTAAGCCCACGGGTCATGCAAGTCACGCCTTCCCCCACACGACACACCGGCCGCCAGGCTACACATCTCCCACCCCATCCACCCACCCACACACACACAGGCTTCGAATTCGGGGCGCGGACAACTCTTGGTATCATCCCTTTCCGGATAAAACATCAGCAATCGAGTACACGCCGAGAGCATCGAGACTCCTTGATGGGAGGTGGGACGCAGCTAAGGGGGTCTCCAGGCCAGCACGGGCCACAAACAACCCAAACTGACGAGACTAGGGAGATCAAGTGCACAGGCATGAGTAACCCAGGCCACGGCAGACCAAGGACAGGATTCCCACTGTCTGCAGTGGACACAAAGAACCAAAAGAGGCAGCACAGAATGAAAGGACGAGCCCGACACCGTCTAAGCAGAAACTGAGAGGCCTGAAGACCCAGGACCCTGCTTACTGAGATGCACTCGCCATCCAACTGAGATAGCCCTTCTGGGAGAAACCGCGCCCTCTCCCTCGAGCAAGCCTTCCCCACGGCACCTTCCGAGAACTGCCTGATGAGCCCGCAAAGCGCCACGGAAAGGTGGTGTGCCATACGAAGCAAGGAAGCCATTCACTGCCGAGCACACCCCGCAATGAGTAAGTCAGAGTCCGCTGACACTCCCATTAACCTGAGCTGGATCCCCAAAGTCAGCCAACAGTCCTGGAATGGCTCCCAGAATGGAGGTGCCTGCTGTGAGCTCAAGCGCCCACAGTCCACTCCTGGGCACTGGACCCAATCTGAGTCTCGTGTGGTTGTGACCCGAGATGCCAGGCCTAGAGCCCCTCCCCACTCACCATACAACTTCTCCCAAATCACAATGAGACCGGTGAAGCCGATGAAGAACATGGCGGCGCCCACGACCGTCTTCCACTCATTCGTGCTCCTGTTCATTTCAGCAAAGCTCTCGTTGAACTTCATGCGGTACACTGGGAAGAGAGCACAGGCATTTGTGGGAACAAGGGCGGCTGTGCCCCACCTCTGCAGGGCTCCCCTTTTTCTCCCCCAACAGAGCCAAGGGACAAAGGGCACGCACACATGCTCACACATGCGTACAAGGCATGATGAAGGGGAGAAAATGCAGAGTCTGGTTTAGGCCAAAAAACCCAATGAATTCCTTCTTCTTTAGATTACGGCATAGGATTGGCATAATCCCAGATCTTTCACTCCTCTTTCCCAACTGACAGCCATTTTACTGTGCTAATGTGCCATCAGTAAGTTTCAGAGGACCCAGTCCTGCTTAGCAAGGCAGCAAGAAGCTGCACCCACCAGCTCCACACCTGGCTGTCCCCCACCTGCCGCCCCTGCCCCAGGGACCAGAGTCCCCTGGGCACAGACGGAGGGGCCTGGGCAGAGGCGCAGGCAGCCCACAGAGCAAGGGCCCCGCGGGACACAGCACAGGCGGGCCTCCCGAGCTCGCTGGTCTCCAGACAGCTCGCTGCAGTTCACACCCCAGGAACCCATCAAAATGCTCTCTCCCACGGCCTGCCAATACTCCTGCTTCAATACACACATTCAACTTTCTCATCCACGGAGAGGCTGCTCCAGGAAGCCTTCTCCTTCTCTTTCAAGGCCTTCTGGCTGGCAGAGAGGTTCCTGACATGGGCCACATCGGGCAGGGGGTAGTCACGCCGGTCCACATAACCCGGGAGAGCATAGTCTTCACTCTTCACGACGCTTCCTACAAGACACAGCGGGCAAATGGCAATGTTCACATAGGGTCAGAATTACAAAGCAAAATGAGTATAGGCACGTACACCCTGAAAATCTCATCCTCCCGGCGAGCTGCAGCCACGTTTCAAGCTGCTCAGGGACAATCATGTGAAGGAGGGAGCAAGCAGGCCTGTCCTGCACAGCCCAGACGGCTGACGGGGCCACACAGAGGGAACACGGGGGCTCCCAGGATACCCTACAGGACTCGAGGAAGGCCCGTCTGCCGAAGACTCAAACGAAGGAGGACACGCAAACCCAACAGAAAACTCGTAAAAGAAACAAGTGTTCAAAGGTCAGAAACCGAGACACACGACTCATGTCCACTTGAGATTGGAAGGAACAGGCTCCACAGGGTATCAGGGAGCCACTCGCTCGCGGGTTCGCACTTACTGGGCACCTACTACGTGCCGACCGCGCTCTGGATGCGTGAGCCCAGTGAATGAAGATCGCCGGTGCTCGGTGCTCACACGCCAGAACCGGGACACGATGTAGACAGACATGCCAAATGGGTTACAGAGCAAGGGCTCAGGGAAAAGAAAAGGTGCAGCAGAAGAAGGGAATGGGGGAGCAGGCGCGTATACAACCGGAAACAAGACCCAACACTCAGCAGAGTGAGGGCGATCCCTGTACTCGAGATGGGCAGTCTGGGACTTGGCAAGTCATGGAATACGGGTCTGCTCTTTTTCTAAGACTGTACATCGTGTGTGTGTCCTTACACATACATGTCTCCGATAAGGATAAACCCCAGTTGGTGTCAGTGGGGAGAGGACAAAAGGGGGATTTCCGATCACAGGTAGAAATTTTAGCACCTTAAGACAAGCATGTATTTGGGTACTACTCAAGGAAAGAGGAAAACTGTTCAGAAAGCAGAAAAGAAAGCATACCCTTACTTTTATTTAAAGGTTTCCCTAACTAAAGTTGCTGAAATCTGCTTTCTCAGTTCTATCCTACATCTGCAAAAAAATGTTGTGATCCAAACTGGTCTGGAGGTATGAAGTCCTGCAAAAACACTCTGCTTCCATTAGCTTGTACCAATGATTAATTCTCCCAAGTCATGTTAACAATAGTAAGATACATCACTTCACCTCCAAGTAGAATTTCTCTAGAGGCTTATCTTTGCCATGCAAATGGCCAGCATACTTACATATACTCGAGCTTATCCCCCCAAAATTTAAGGTGGAAATGACTAGAATCTTTCCCACCTTAAAACTCTGAAGGTCTATTAAAATGAGCGGACTAAGAAGAACAGTTGTACACTAACATTCAAAACCTGACTGTGGTGGTTAGGACACAACTCGGGGACTAAACTGAAAACCACTCGAGGGCGCACTTTCAATGAGCAAATGTCTGCTGTGAATTACATCTCAATAAATGCTCAGAACCGTGGAGCACCCTCACCATAAAATCTCATTTCCTACAAAGAGGATGGCATTCTGTGGTCTCAGGCCTGCCAGGATTCCTCAGCACCTTGCCGGTCCCCCGTCCCCTGCAAAGGCTAGCATCCCAAGCATTCTTTTAGAAAGAGAGAGAAAGACAGAGAAGAGACTTTTACATTCAAGGGAGCATCTCATTGTCTGTCCTCAGCCAGGTTTTTCACGGAGGATCTGCTGAGGAAGCCTGGGGCTTGGGATCTGTCCCCTCTGTCAGACGTGTCACCGCACCAGCACTGAGCACAGTGATGGCCGCCGGCAGTGCGCCACCGTGTTACTATCCTGTGTGGAACCGGTCTGCGTCCTCAGGTACAACCAGCACAACTAACAGTTAAAAACGAAAGGACAAGACTTGTTCAAGAAACTGCAGTGCCATCTGCCTACTGCGTGAAGACACAACAATGAAGGAGGCAGGTCCTCAGCCTCAAAGAGCTTGCACTCTAGAAGCAAAGGCAGACAACACACGCAAATCTCCGTGTCACCACCCCGAGCAAAGACAAAGAGGGTGATGTAGGACAGGCAGCATCTTCCCAGTGGCTGGCAAGGAAAGGCTCTTCTAAAAGAGCGTTTGCATCGAGGCTGACGAGTAGAAAAAAGCTCCCACCCACACCTCTGGAGCTGAGGCAGGAGCAGCAGCCCGCTGCCTCCGAGGACTGCACCACAGGGGCCCGACGCCGAGCAACCCTGGAGGGCTGGTTCAGGAGTGCTGTTTGCTTCTTTGAATACAGTGTGATGACATCACAAATGTAGCAGATCGTACCCTAGGCACGAGAAGTCACTCGAGGATTTCAAAAAGGAACTACTTTAATTTCCTCTGCCAAAACAATACCTAAAAATAAGTTACGGCCAATGCCACCATTAAGGAGAAAGCCGTTGGCTTCTTATAAAAAACAGACCAACCAAAGGGACACAAAGGAACTCTGGGTGGGGGTGATGGAGATGCTACCGTCCTGACGGGGGGGTCACTGTCACACACCCGTGTGAGCTTATTGAAATCCACACTACACCGAGAAAGAGTACATTTTACTTTCTGCAAATTGCACCTCAAACTAAGCAAATAAGAAAACTAAGAAAATATATAAGCAAAGCCAAAATAGAAACAAAATATAATGTCGTAAATGACTTCCTAAGCTTTTAATGAAGAAGGGTGTCTTTCCCTGTGTACTAGTTAAACAAGAAATTTTTCTTTATTACTTATTCATTTAAGTAACAAATATTTCAATGATACTCTTATGAAAATGATCTGTGTCGGGTGCCTGGGTGGCTCAGTCAGTTAGGCATCCACCTGCGGCTCAGGTCATAATCCCAGGGCTCTGGGATTGAGTCCCACATCGGGCTCTCTGATCAGCAGTGAGTGCTTCTCTCCCTCTCTCTCTCTCTCGCCCCAACTCGCTCTCTCAAAATAAGGAAAATCCTAAGAAACAAAATAAATAAAATTATCTGTGTCCACAGTGTTATCCTAGGCAGTGTAAGGGATAGAGGAAAATGTAAACAACAGTATTAGCAATTCAAGGACACAATTTCAAGGAAAAATTTACACATAAAGCAGTTACTGATTATTGACCCCAAGATACATAAACCTTGTTCTCCAAATTCATTATCACTATTCAAGCCTTACACCTGACCCCTCACTAACACAACCTTCCACGTGAATTTGCATTTTGTCCTTTTGCTTGCTTGCCCTCCGCTTGGAATGCCATAGCCGTGTGAATATGAAGTTAAACCTACGGAGCTTAGGGGCATCTGGGTGGCTCAGTCAGACAGTGAAGCGTCTGCCTTCAGCTCAGGCCGTGATTGGGATCGAGACCCACATTGGGCTCCGTGCTCAGCAGGGAGTCCGCTTCTCCCTCTGCCTCTTCCCCCATTTGTGCACGCCCTGTCTCTCTCTCCAATAAATAAAATCTTAAAAACACACACACAAAAAACCAAACACCTATGAGGTTGAAACTGCTAATCCTTCACCACAGTGGAGCTTCTCCTCCAGAAAACATTCCTGAACCCCAGGCCAGGCTAAATGGTTCTCCTCAAGGGCTGTCACTTACTCAAACACTGCCTTCATGTATCTGTTCCTCTCCTGACTGCAAACATCCTGTGGAAAGATTCCCTCTCGTATTCTGTGTATTCTCAACGCCTAACAACGTCTGGTACAAAGAAGTTCGATAAATGCAAAACTAAACTTGCTATGTTCCAGGCACTGAACTAAGCTCTTTAAAAATATTCCAGGTGAGAAAACAAATTCCTGCACGTAAGTTGCTCGTCCAAGACAGAAATGAGATTAAACTCTCCTCAAGCTAGGAAGTCCAAGCTCTGTCCCTTTCATGCCCCAATAATGTAAACAGTACTGAAAAAAATTGGTTGGGTATTTTTTTCGGGGGAGAGAGGAGATCCTTAAAGTATGGTGAAGATCTCTTGAAAGGGGTGGAACTTGAACCTGAAAAAAAGGGGAAGGGAAAGGTAGGAAAGAAATAGCAGCATAAACAAAGATGCAGACTAGTATTCAATATGATTCATAAATATTCTGTAATCTACAAGGATGCCCTGTTAAAATATTTTTACTTCCCCGTAAAGTCCCACAACAGCAGAATCAGGATCTCAGCCACCTTGGGCGGCCTGTGTTTGAAACTCCAGCACACGGGCTTACACATGGTGGGAGCAAAATGAAATTAGCTCAGCCCATTTAAAAGAAAAGTTACACTTACCATGTGCTCGTACACACACAGAGGTGGAAATTGCTCGCTTGCCGATTAGGCTAAACACTCTGGTAGCCAACATTCTGAAAGAGAAAAACGTACACTTTCTCCATGAATGAGGGCAAACACCTATTAGGAATTCCAGTGCACTTTACTGTTTTTTTCCCCACGGCGTAGATGATCCATTCTTTCTTACTGACTTTAAAGTCACAAAAGAACCTAAGATGAGGTTTTTCTTAGCGGTCAACACGTTTTTATGGAGCTGCATTATAAACCAAATGCCATAACATATACACGCTACAGGAAATTGATAGGAAGCTACCTTTCTTCAGAAACATGGAGAAGTATTTTCCTAAGAATGAAAAAGCTAGAAACCCTCCAGCGCTAGGTGGCCAAGATGGGCTCCACTGTCTGGCGAAAAAGAATAAACAGCTCAAAGGGACCGGCATGCAATGCACGGAGTTGAGTAGTTTATTAAAAACCTAGTTACGTGCTCAGCACAGAAAAGGACATCACGCACAAAGCCTGCAAACACGGCCTGGTCCACTTCCAGTCCCTGCAGCCAACGGATGACCTGGATGACCCACTTCTCACCTGAGTCCTTCCAGCTTCGGGCGCTTCTCCCCTAGATCCCCCTGCTTTAAAACTGGCCCTTTCAAGGGACTCTGTGACGACGAAAGGGACTCCGAACGCATTTGGAAAATACCCCCTTTGAGGCAGAATACACTGAAGCATGACGTCAGGGCTGAACTCGCTCGAACCCAGCCGTCTTCTCTCCCGGGGCCTGGCCCGCGTGTGGGTGGACGCTGGGCGGCTTCGGGACCTCGAGGCGGAGCGCCTCTCCTGCAGCCCCGTTAAGGCGAGGCGGTCGCGCAGCCGTTTTTGGAAGGCTGCGGGCCGAGCCTGCAGCGCGGACCCGAGGCCCCGCCCTCGGCCAGCGGGCGCTCCAAGGTCAGAGCCCGAACCCAGCCCGCGGCCGTGGCAGCGCAGATGCAGCCGGGCCAGATGCTGCAGGGCGCCACACAGGCCGCGACCCGGCGTCCCCGAGCCCGGAGCTCCAGCCGGCAGGCCTCAATGTCACCGGACTCCGAGGGCCAACCACCGCTCCCTCCTGGCGCCAAGGCGCCGAGCCGCGGGCACATTCGCCTGCTGGCTCCGGGCCCCTGGTTCTCCCCGGCCCCGCGGCGAGGGCCGCCTGCAGCCCGCCGCCCGCTCACCTGCCGCTGCCACCCGCCGCAGCCAGCCGCGACCGCCCCGACCGCCCTCAGTGCCCCGGCTGCCGGCGACCGGAAGAGAGCGAGAGCGCGCGCGGAGCACCACGGGATCTAGGAGGACTTGGCTACGCCGGAGGTCACCCGAACGGAAGCGTGGTAGAGTCGTGAGCGTCGTAAAAGGCCGGGCCTAACGGCTTTACGGCGGCGCCGAGAGACCGCTTTACGGGGGCGCCCAGCCAGAAACGCGATTGCAGGGTGAGGCGGCGCGTCGCCTTCTCTCAGGCGGGAGTCGGTGTGTGAGGAGCCCAGCCTGCAGTCGGGCCGGGCCTGTGTGGGCTTCCGTCGGCCGCGGGGCCGCGCCGGGCAGCCGCCGTTTTGTCCCGCTTCTCCGCTGAGGCGCCGCGCGGCCGGGCAGGGATCCTAGCCTCAGCCGGCTCCAGGGCCTCCGGGGCCCTGCCGGGCTCAGCATGCCCGGGGTGAAGCTGACCACCCAGGCTTACTGCAAGATGGTGCTGCACGGCGCCAAGTACCCCCACTGCGCCGTCAACGGACTGCTGGTGGCCGAGAAGCAGAAACCGCGCAAGGAGCACCTGCCCCTGGGCGGCCCGGGTGCCCACCACACTCTCTTCGTGGACTGTATCCCCCTCTTCCACGGCACCCTGGCCCTCGCCCCCATGCTGGAGGTGGCCCTTACCCTGGTAAGCGCGGGCAGGGCGGCCTCTCCTCCCTTCGGAGTCTGTGGGTGAAGAGATTGGCCTCCGGGCGGTCCCAGCTGGACGCGCCCCCCCCCCGCGGTCGCCATAACGAGGGACCGCGGGGAGCGCTCCGCACCGGGCAGCTCGTGGAGCTGGAGCCGTGGCGGGTGCTCTTAAGGGCGCGGTAGGGGGTATGTCACGGTCACTTCCTCAAACCCGTAGCCTTTTTAGAAACAAGCCACCGGTAACGGGGGCCGCGGCTCCGCTGCGTTTTTGTCGGGGATTTGGACGTGTTGGAACTTAGACGCTGGAGCTTGGTTCCCGCGCACGGTCACCGAACGCGTACCTTGTCTGCAGCGGGTGTAGACGCCGTGGTTCCGGGGACCTTGTTACTCCGTACCCCTAGAGTCCAGACACGTTTAGGAGGGTAGCGTTGATGGGGCCGCCCCTCGTCCCCTTGAATGTGCGTGAGCGCTGCGTAAGGAGAATGTCCCCGTCCCCGCTAATGAGTTAGCTACGCTGCGCCCTTAGGTTTAAGCTTACTTATTTTTTTTTTAAGATATTTATTTACGTGACAGAGAGAGAGAGAGAGAAAGATCACAAGTAGGCAGAGAGGCAGGCAGAGGGAGAGGGGGAAGCAGGCTCCCTGCTGAGCAGAGAGCCCGATGCAGGGCTCCATCTGAGGACCCTGAGATCATGACCTGAGCCAAAGGCAGAGGCTTAACCCACTGAGCCACCCAAACGCCCCAAGTTTACTTATTTTAAGTAATCTCTGTGCCCAAAGTGGACCTTGAACTCAGCACCTAGAGATAAAGAATAGAGTGTTCCAGCCAGGTGCTCCCTAGATTGCATCCAGGGTTTCAAACACTAAAGAAGACTCTTTGTGACACTAGGAAGACCTTTTTAGCCACCGCTCTGAGGTGTCTACTCCAAGGACCGCTTTATTGCAGTGCGGTAGGGGAGAACTTTAGCATACAGGTCAGCTGGCTGGTAACTGAGTTCTAGGCAGTGGCTTCTGGGTGATCAGTGGAGGAAAAAAGACCACTTTTTTTTTTTTTTAAGATTTTATTTATTTATTTGACAGAGAGAGACACAGCGAGAGAGGAAACACAAGCAGAGGGAGAGGGAGAAGCAGGCTTCCCACGGAGCAGGCAGCCCGATGCGGGGCTCGACCCCAGGACCCTGGGATCATGACCTGAGCCGAAAGCAGACGCTTAATGACTTGAGCCACCCAGGTGCCCCGAAAAAAGACCACTTTTAAGTTCCCCCCCCAGTTGTTAAAATCTCTGGAGAACATAAACTGTAACCTCAGAGGTGCCTCAGTACCTGAGTTGAGATACTGTTTACTTTTCACTTAAATATAAGTTATGATCCTAAAAAAGTTAGTTCATAGAAAAAGTAGTAAGTTTGAGGTGTAGGTAGAGATCCTTTGTCTATACTTAACACCAAGCGAAATGAACCTGTTTCATAATTCACCTAATTATGACACCCATCTAAGCAGGAAGTACCCCTGGGCCAACAGTCCTGCCCTAAGGTTACTGGGCACATCTTTGAGTGCCTATTAAACTGAGCTGTTGTATGAATTTCTTCCTCTTGTCTCTGGAGAGGATATGGGTAAGACGTAGATATTTAGAAAATCAGTCATTTGAGCTCTTGAAGAAATGCGCTGTCAGTACCAGATCATCACTGAGGTGTGTGCATGTGTATGTTTTAATGCAAGTCTTTTCATCCAGCTGCCTTAATTATGCTGTTCTTAGGACTTGCAGAGTGGTTGGATATGTGAAGTGCAATCACTTGCGGGGAACTAAATTTACCAGGGGCATTAATGCAGGATTATTCAGTTTTCCAGCAGCGTGCCGGGCCTGTGCTGGGCTATGGGTCACAAAACCTGCCAAGCACTTGAACATGTAGGAAGCAGAAAGTACAATACCAAAGAATAAGTGTGATACGTGGGCTCTCGCAGAAAGTGGTGAGAGGTCCATAGCTAACCCAGGCCTGCAGAGTGAGGGAAGGCAGGCTGCCTAGAGAAATGGACATGCAAAGAGTGACACAGTGGGCCAGCCATGATGATGGCAGGGGTGAGGAGAGGTGGAGGGAGAGCATTGAAGGCATAGGGACCAGTGTGTGCAAAGACCTGGAGGAAATGGGGTGGGGAGGGGCGCTAGAGTGTAAAGGGACCAGGGGCAGAGAGAGGTAAGCAGTAGACAGATTTCATTGTACAGCAACTTGCAGATCACACAGAAAAGTTGAGGCACCATCATGAGGACAAAGGGAAGCCGCTGGAGGAGAGTTGTACAGTTGGATTTGTGTCCCGCAGTGATGGCTCCAGCCTGCAGCAAAGAGACACAGTGCATACAAGACCAAAGACAGAGAGATTGCCTACACTGAGTGCAGTGTACGTGCAGAGGAAAAGACTGCAGAGAACCAGGAGAAAGAATCCACAGGACTCGATGACTAATCATATGTGGACAGAGGGAGAAGGAAACAAGGGAGACACCTCAGTGTCTGATTTACACATTGGACGACAGTGGTGCCATTTATTGAGGGAAAGTAAAGATGATCTAGTGTTGAACGTTGAAAATGGGTCTGGAGTTTAGAAGATGGAGGGGCTGGAGATGAAGATTAAGAATTGGTAGTTTCCAAAAAAAAAGAATTGGTAGCTTCTCAATGACTGTTGAAGCTGTGAGAGCAGGCCATACAGGGCAGCATGTGGAATGAGGAAGGAGTTATGAACCGAAGCACAAGGAACTGTTGCTCCTACAGGGTGGATGGAAGAAGAGTTGACCAGCTAGCTGAGGAGTAACCAGAGGGGAGAGGCGTATTGCTTTAAATCCATTTAAAATCCGATCAGAAATATCTGAGCCTCTTAAAGACAAACTTGAACATCAGTTGGAATTGTCAAAGTATCACTAGTGCTTCTCATTCTTAAGTAGCCTTTACAGAGTTAAAGCGTTATGTTACTATTATGAGATATAAATGCAATACATGAGGGACTTAAAAACATAAAAACTATAAACAACTGCATTGGAGTCACTTCACATGAATTTTCCCCGAGGAGCAGAGCTGCCTCCCAAACCACTTACCTAGGGAGGGAAGATGCCCAGAGGAGACCTTGGACTCTTAAAATGGCCCACTGCCATCAGGCTGTTAAGAGGGAGCGGGGCATTGCATGAGGCCCTGCTTTGGCCTTGCTCGCCTGTGTCACTCCACTCTGCCCTCACTCTCAGCTTGCAGCACTTCCCCCCAGACATGCCTATTAGTGTTTAAGGCTCCCGTCCTGCAGTTAAGTCTAAACTAGACTCTCTGCAACAACTTTTTTTTTTTTAAAGTGGAGCCCAACTCAGAGTTTGAACTCACAACCCTGAGATCAAGACCTGAGCTGAGATGAAGGGTAGGACATTTAAGTCACTAAGCCACCCAGGCGCCCCCATCCGAAAAATTTTTATTACAATTAAGGTATTTATGTTTGTGCCATTCAGCTTTTGACTTAGCAACGTTACAACCTGAAGGCAATGAAAAGTCTCAGCATATGGAGCCATAGTTTATCAATATATCAGCTATGATAGATGTGATTTTACTAAGGCTTCTGAATCCATGAAACTATATAAAAAAGGCTTTATTCTCGTGGCTTTTTTCTATTCAGGGAGTTTGCTATTGTAGTTATTTTTAGTAAGTGGGAAAGACTGACTTGATAGGCAGTCCATCAAAGGGCAGCATCAGATTCCTTTGAAAAGCTTTTCATTATAATTTTCCATTTTAAAAAAAAATCCTTGCATTTCTGGGTGCTTTTCATTTTGTTTTAAGTACTTCTGCCTGTTATTTATCCTTATAACCCTTTGACGTAGGTAGTGACGGAATTATTTCTAATAGCAAAAACCCATAAAATGTTAGCAGGAAAATTAGCATGGACCTGCTGTTTCTGTAATCCCTTTTTGTCCTTTTCCCCTCATTGGTTTCCTAGTTCTGTGGAGCAGCTTTTGATTACATTCTGCCGAGATGACTTTCTTATTTGCCATTTGGTCTGATCACCTTGATTTCAGCCCAGAATTCTTTCTGCTGCCTCCATGTGTGCCTTCTCTGTGATCATTTGCATGGACTACTGTCCTCTAGCTCTTTCCTAGCCCTGTGTTATCTCCAGAACATTGACATGCTAGCCAGGGAGGGGAGACGGCTGCTCCAGGCCCTCTTTTCGGTTCTTCCCTCTGAATTTCACCTTCTCCCCTTTACCTCCAGAGCTCTTCTTTCATGACTCCAGCTCCTTCGCATGCCATAGAAAAACCAGCCTCCCACTTGAGAAGGAGCTTTTCTTCTCAGTGAATCTAGCCAGCCCTCTCCTTAGGCTCCCAAGACCTGCTCGTTGCTGCAGACAGCAAGGCTCACAGACACCCTCAGCTTTTAAGTGGCAAGTGTGGGAGTGACACCCTCCACAGAGTGGCTCTTATCGGTTCTTTCTGGCCTGCTTTGTGGTGATGGCATAGTCATGTGAGGTAGGTAATAGCACTTTGAAAATAATAGTGTCACACGTGCAAATGCTGGCAAGTTTGCGGAGAGAAGCTGCTTTCTTTGTGCAGAGCTGAACTGGGAATGAACGAGTAGGGCCTGATGCCTTTAGTAGTTCTCCTGTGAACCTGAGATGGAACGAGCCAGAAAGGCATTGGACAGAGGATGGCAGGCTTATGCACAGTAGAAGTGTCCTCCTTCCCCTCTGAAAGGGAAAAGAAACTACAAAGCAAATGTGAAATTTGGACCCTGTATGCAGAGTCAGTTGTACTAAGTTGACATCAGGTTTCAGAGTGCTGTCCTAAACTGTGGTCTTCGTTTGGGATTGTTCACAGGTTGTGTGGCGGGAGAACAGGGAATACGGAAAATGGATTCGCAGAGAACAGAAGTCAGACAGCTGCTCAGTTCTTTTGACCTGTCCCACTTGGACACAAACTGACTTGACTGAGCAAGCCGCCTCTTAAATCCACTAAAGCTTTTCATTAATGAGCCGTTTGGGCTTTCTGCAGGATTCTGAAGCCCCTCAAGCCCTGCCCACCCCATCCTTGCCTCCCCTGCTCACTCTGCTCACCGTCTGCCCACCGACTTGTACCACACTCCAGGTTACTCTCACCCAATAAGGTCTGGCTCCATTTTTGAAACCGCCAAAGAAAATGCTTCCGTCTTATTAAAAACTTGTTCAGCCGACCTTTCTGCGGGCTCTGGTGCCTGGTAGGAGTTCTTAGTTCTACATCCACCCTTTTGTGTTTTCCATTCTTAAGTTGTGTGTCTACCTGGACATCTGTGGGACAGGCTGTGCATGCCCATCATAAGCATCCTTACAGGGGCACCTGAGTGCCTCAGTCACTGAGCATCTGACTCTTGGTTTCGGCCCAGTTCATGATCCTCATGGGTTATGGGATCAAGCCCCACAGTTCCACACTCAGTAGGGAGTCTGCTTGGGGATTCTCTCCCTCTGCCCCTCCCATTGCTCATGCACACTCACTCACTGTCTCTCAAATAAATGAATAAATCTTAAAAAAAAAAATTAGGGGCACCTGGGTGGCTCAGTGGGTTAAAGCCTCTGCCTTCAGCTCAGGTCATGATCTCAGGGTCCTGGGATCGAGCCCCACATCTGGTTCTCTGCTCAGCAGGGAGCCTGCTTCCCCCTCCCTCTCTGCCTGCCTCTCTCTGCCTACTTGTGATCTCTCTCTCTCTCTGTCAAATAAATAAATGAAGTCTTTAAAAAAATTTTAAAAAATAAGCTAAAATAAGCATCCTTACGGTTAACTTGGTTGTCCTTGTTTGAATCATTCAAAGGTTTTAAAACCAAGCCAGAGCTTTTATGACCTGGTTTGCTTTTGGGGCAGTCTCTTCAGAGAGTTCTACTAGAAGTTCAAGGTCATGGCGCTCTTTTTCTGCTGGAATTGGTTAGGTCCTTATGTTTGTCATAAGAATCACCTGCACGTCAGGAACTCTGTGTGCTCCCTGAGCGCAGATGCAGGGTGATACCATGTGCCTCCAGCCCAGGAAGGGGTCTAGGAGTAGCTTAGAGTGCTCACTGAAGACAGCTTCTGGAGTGGTCAGAACAGCAGCAGCAGCAAGCAATAATCCACATATTAAATGTAGCTGTGGTCAGCCAAAAATGGTCCCCCTACACATCTGCATCCTAATGCTAGGAACCCGTGACATACGACCTTGGCAAAGAGACTTTGCAGATGAGATTAAGATAAGGACCTTGAGGCAGGGAGATGAACCTGGATTATCTGATAAGCCATGTGTAACCACAAGGGTTCTTAGAAGGAGATAGGAAAGGCGGGGTCAGAGAAAGGTGATGTGACTAGGAAGCAGAGGTCAGAGTGATGTGGCCACCAGTCAAGGAATGTGGGTGACCTCTAGATGGTAGACGAGACAAGGAGCGGATTCTCCCCTAGGCTTCTAGAAGGAATCAGCCCTGCTGACTCATTTTTTATTCATTATTTATTTCAAAGATTTTGTTTATTAGAGAGAAGAAGCAGCAGACTCCCTGCTAAGCAGAGAGCCCCATGCGGGGCTCAATCCCAGGACCCTGAGATCAGGAACTGAACTGAAGGCAGACACCCTTAACTGACTGAGCCATCCAGATGTCCTTCTGCTGACCCATTTTAGGCTTATCTTTAGTTCTGACTCTGGATAAAAGGACAGGCCTCAGCAGAGAGCCAGGAGAGGGGTACCCAAGTGGTCGGCGAGGACACATTCAAGAGGCCGATCTTTGAGTAGAAACAAGGCTGAGAGGGCTACACTGAAGGGGAGGCCGATCTGTGGGTTTGAGGTCAGGGAATGGGGCAGATGCCAGATTTTTAGAGCCAGGCTATGCCCTTTAGTGTTACAGAGACACAGGTTTAGAGGAAAAGGAAAGAAATTCCCACTGTAAGCAGCAAGAGAAAGTTTCTGGAACCCACTCCTTTAAGAGGTGATAGAAACAAAATGTAAGTGATTTGGAAGTAATTTGTAGCAAAGTTACAGTGAAAAGAGCCGTTGTAAATATTTTGGAGACATAGCCCTAATCTTTTGGGTGGATGATGAAAATATGTAATTGGTTCAATGAGCCTTGGTTTTGACCCAATATGGTAATTCGTGAGCTCTTAGAAGACCAGAATTATTATTCTAATCCTTGTGCGAGCCAGGGAACCTTGGACTGTAACCCTCTTGTGAAGTCCTCTTTGAGTCACAGGGAACACTTTGCCTGAGCCCCAAACTAGAATTCTAGAAAAAAAGTAATACAGCCATGTTTTTTGAAGAGTATTTTTAACTAGTTAATTTGCTATGGAAAATGAGGATTGATTTTATTTTCTCTTGTGCAGACTGAGAATAGAATTCATCACAGTATATTATTAAAATTCCATTATGGCAAAAACAGGAGGACCTTTTATTGTTTTTAATAATGGCATTAGACCTGCAGGAAGTTAAATCTGATGTGGGAAGAGTGGCATTATAAAACAGAGAAAAGCTTTGACAGGGAATTGAGTGGGAGAGAGCGTGTGTGTGCACACGTGTGTACACACCCATGTGCCTGCTTACCCCATACACCGACATGAGGTATTTCTCATGGTTTGTTGCTAGGAATACAGAAATTTAAATAAAATATAAAAAGAGACCAAGGTCCCCATTCTGACACTGCTCCCTGGCTATGCAAACTTAGGGCACCTCTAGCTTTAGTTTGCTTATCTGTGGAGGCTTGACTCCAAGAGCACAAGGCTTGCTCAAGCCCTCGAATGCCTCCATTCTTTCTATCTTAAGAGCAGGTGGGTAAAGACGGCCCCCCTCCCCACGGTGCTGCACCTGTACAATGTGTGTGGGCACCCGGGCCCTTCAGCAAGGGTGAGGCCACGCCCTCCTGTGTTTTCTGTGGCCCCCGCCGACTGTGAACAGCAAGCTGGTGTGACCTTTCTCCTGGGGAAGAGGACTCCGGGATTATACCGTCTCTTGTCCCAGCATTGGAGTTGTAGGGGGGCAGGGTCTCCTGTGTTTATTGAGAGGTGACATTTAAGGGAAAAGCATTCATCTTTTCTTCCCAATTTCTGTTTCTCTTTCAGATTGATTCATGGTGCAAAGATAATAGCTACGTGATTGCCGGTTATTATCAAGCTAATGAACGTGTCAAGGATGCCAGGTATGTCCGTGCAAAAACTCTGTGGTCTGAAGGAAGGATCATGGGACAGACTGTCTCTGCTGTGCCTTTTGACCTTCTGTAGGCTCCGTGAGAACAAAACCCCTCCCGCCTTCTGTGCTTGTTTATGGTATTTGAGGGGAACTGTGATGTGGATAATTCCAAACAACAGAAGTTCTAACAGTTATATTAGTTTGGGATTGTGTTTTGTATCTTCTTTATTTTGCTTGGAGGAAGTTCATGCAATGAAAGCAACAGTCAGAGGCCTCTGATTTTTGTCCCAGCTAGGAATGGTGTAGGGCAGAGCATCAGGAAAGAATACTGCTCTCTTTGGGGACAAATAAAACAACTTTTAGATTTGGTGCTCTTAGGGTCTGATACTGTGACGAAGGTCTAATGCTGGCAGCTTCCTTCACGTGGGCCTCTGGTTCTCACTGAGCAAGGCTGAGGACTCGGTTTTCTTTCTGCCTTAGTCTCCGTCTCAACGGAAACACCAATGACACCCTGGAGTTTGGATGATTTGAGGAGGGCCTATCAGTGGTTGTTACCTAAGGTCTGGGCAATATGTACACACAGAGGGGAGTGTTGTAACAGAAGGTGGTACCATCCCTGGGCCTGAAGGGACAGGGAAGGAGGACTGTGGGAAAGAAGTCCATGTCAAAGGAAGCTCTGCCTCTTGGTTTAGGGCCACGGCTGGCAGCCAGCCTGCTGTGTATGACCTGTTAGGGAAAGCCCCAGAAGAGTCGCTACCCTGACCTCCCTGGGATTTCCGCCAGCCAGAAGCCAGGAGCTTATGGGAGGTCCCCCGCACGGCCCTCTCCTGCTCTCCTCACATTGTCAGATCGGGCCAGCTGACTCTGGTGTCAGGCGTTCGGGGGCTGCAGTGGAGGATCCCAGACCAAAGCCCCACCTGGAGGTCTGTGCATCTGCTCAGCAGAGGCGAGAGGGTGAACTCGGTAGTGTGTTTGGAAATACACAGTAAGCTGGTGCCTAAGTGCTGCTGTCGTCAAGGCACAAATGTCCCGGCCAGGACTCGGAGGGAGGCAGGGTAGCCAGCGAAGTGCTGGGCTCCACACGACCCCTGTTAAAGCCCCTGCTTGGATGACCACACACGGGGTCTCTGCGATCCCAGGACCTGCCACCCTTACCAATGTCGCTCCTTCTAGGACCCCTTCTCCATTTGATTCCATCCGCCTCCCACACACGGATGACTCCATCTCTGGTCCAGAGCCTATTCCCAGGGCCCTTGTCAGTGTTGGTCTTTGTTACATCAAAGACTGATCCCGGGCCAGGCTCTGCTGAGCAAAAGCTAACCACTCTTGGCCTTTGCCCTCAGGTTGCTGGATTGACTGTGAAAGATATTGCCAGCCCAGAACTCTGCTGTCAGCCTGGGCCACATGCCCTGAGGCTGGTGCAGAGGCTGTGACTGCAAGCCCAGTGAGGGACCTCCACTGGGACCACCAGAGAAGCCCTCGGGGAGGGCTGTCATTTGAATGCCCAGGAGGGTCTTGTCGGGTGCACGTGTGGAGAGCAGGAGGGAAAAGCGTCTGGAGAACGGGCAGCGTGAGGTAGACACTATGTGGACTTGGGAACTTCACTTTCTAAGCAGTGGGGAGCTGTCCTTGGAAGGAGTGTTCCCTGAACCAAGCAGTACTTAGCCATGCTTGCAGAAAGACGAGGAGACCAGGCAGGAGGTAATAGCACCAGTTTGTCGAGTGTAGATGCCTCCCTTTTCTCCCACGGCACCCCAAATCCCTGCCTCACATGGTTGCCCCAGATGTACGTGCATGGCTGTCACCCATGGGCCTCATTTGGCTCACAGCTACTCCCATCTTCCTGCCTCTATTCGGACCTCATTCCAGCCCAGCCCAGCATTCTCCCACCCAGACGTCGTTTTCGTGCCGCTCTGAACTTCTAGACTTTCCCGTTACCTTCACCTGCTCTGCTCAGGAGGTTTTGCATTCTCCCATCAATGTCTATGTTTAACTACCTACTAACAGGCCCTTGCTAGGTCTGTAGGGGGATTAAACATGAGCTGGGGGACAAGAGTGCCCAATCACCCTTGAGTCCCTTCTGATGAGTCCCTGCTGGATGTAGGGATTCAGTCCTCAGGATGTGTGTGCCATTGCTGTGTTAGGATTTATTGGCATTGTCCTGTCTAACCCTCATAAGGATACTCAGGTGAAGAAAGTCCAGCCAGAGCTGGTCACTGCACAAAGGCCACAGAGCTCGGAAGCTCAGGAGCTGACATTATGCTAATTTCCTACTTTAGTACTATTTGCCTCTACCTGGAAAACCTTCACTTCTCTCTTCAACCAGACTTAGCTAAAAGTTTCTCTTCTTTTAGAAATATCAGCTGATTGGGACACCTGGGTGGCTCAGCTGGTTAAGTGTCTACTTTAGGCTCAGGCTATGATCCCAGGGTTCTGGGATTGAGCCCCGCAGGTCCTTGCTCAGTGGGGAACCGGCTTCTCCCTCTGCCTGCCACTCCCCCTGCTTGTGTGCGCACGCTCTCTCTCTCTCCTTGTCAAATAAATAAGTAAAATCTTTAAATATATATATATATATACATATATATATATATATATATATATATATATCAGCTGATGAACAGTGTCTCACAACATGAGCCTTAAAACCAGGTAGACTTAGATTCAAATCACAGGTGACTTACTGATTTACCTCTTGGGCCTCAGTGATCCTGTCTACAAAATGGTAGTAAAAGCTCATGCCTCAGAAATTGGTCTTGAGGACAAAGTGAAGCAACATAAACCATGTTTAGCTTCGTGCTTGATTCAAAGTACAGGCTGGTACTATTACTAGTCCTATGATTACTTTTTTCAAAAAAGGATCATTCAAACAAACTATTGGGACTCCACCAAAATAAAAAGCTTTTGCCTGGCACAGGGAACCATCATCAAAACAGAAAGGCAGGCTAGTGAGTGGGAGAAGATGTGTGCAAATGATATATCCCATAAGGGGCCAATATCCAAAATATACAAACAACTTAAACAACTCAACACCCAAAGAAAGCAAACAAAAAAATGGACAGAGGACCTGAATAGATGTTTTTCCAAAGAAGATGTACAGATAACACAAAAGACCCAGGAGAGAAGATGCTCAGCACCACTGCTCATCAGGGAAATACCCATCAAAACCACAGTGAGATGTCACCTCCCACCCATCAGAACGGCCAGGATCAAAAGCACAAGAAATACCAAGCAGGAGCGGGGACGTGGAGAAAGATCCTCTGCGCTGGTGGTGGGAGGGCAAAATGGTGCAGCCATTTTGGAAAAGTGTGGAGGGTCCCCAAAAGGTTAAAAATAGAAATACCCTATGATCCACTAATTCCACTAATAGATATTTAACCAAAGATGAGAATGAAAGCACTAATTAGGAAAGATATATACAGCACTGTGTTGGTGGGAGCGCTGTTTCTAACAGCCAAGGCAGGGAAGCCACCCCCGCGTCCGCCCGTAGATGAAGGGACATGGGAGACATGGAGTGTAGTTTACATAGATTAGTACTCAGCTCAGAAACAGGAGGAGATCTGGCTGTCGTTTTCCAAAACATGGATGGACCTACAGGGTATTAAGCTAAATGAAATAAGAGACGAGAGAGAGACAATACCGTATGATTTCACTTAGTTCTTGGGGAACCTGGCCAGCTCAGGCAGTGGAACGTGTGGTTGTGAGTTCAGGCCCCATATTGAGTGTAGAGATTACTTAAAAGTAAAAATCTTTGAAATAGACATGAATAAATTAATTAAGTTAAAAGGGCTCTTAACTGCAGAGAGCAACCTAGTGGTCACCAGAGGGGAGGTGGGTGGGGGAATGGGGAAAATAGGTGAAGGGGATTAAGAGGTACAAACTTCCGTTATAAATGAGTCACAGAGATGAAAAGTACAGCATAGGAAACATAGTTTTTTAAAAAAAAGATCAATGAGTGTTTTATGTTATAAAAAGAAAAGTAAGGTGCTTGTAACAGTTTGGCTTATTTACTAACCTTCAGGCCATGATGTCAAGTTTTATTATAGCGCTTCCTAGTTGCTGGGGTTTTGCTTCATAATTTGCATTTCATGTGGGTAAATGTCAGTGCCAGGCACAGCACCCTGGTGTGAGGTTAGATGCTCAGTAAAAAGCTTTTCAGTCAAGAATGGAGATCTTAAAAAAAAATAGAATGGAGATCTTAGTTCAAGCAAATGCCTAGCTTTGTGCTACTTGTGAAGGGGAAATGGGCAAAGCAGTCTCTGCCTCCAGGTGCCCTCAGTTTTATTTGACCACTGAGGCCTCACGGGAACAAAGAGTTGGTACAGCCTAGTAAGCAAAGTAGTGACCTTACTGCCATAATGTGTCAGTCCTACATTAGGGATGCAGTTAGGGTGGGTGCAGGTCAGTATTTGAGACAAAGTGCATTAATACCAAAAAATGTCAGCAAAATTGGCAGTTCTTTCAAATACTTTTTCAATTTATTAATTACAATTTTTTAAACTTTTTTCAAAAGAATACATTTTAGGGGTGCCTGGGTGGCTCAGTCGGTTAAGCGTCTGCCTTCAGCTCAGGTTATGATCCCAGAGTCTTGGGATGGAGCCCCAGTCAGGCTACCTGCTCAGCAGGAAGCCTGCTTCTCCCTCTCCCACTCCCCCTGCTTGCGTTCCCTCTCTCACCTGCGTATCTCTCTCTGTCAAATAAATAAATAAAATACTTTTATATATATATATATATATCCTAGAGGCACCTGGGTGGCTCCGTCGGTTGAGCATCTGTATTCCGCTCAGGTCATGATCCCAGAGTCCTGAGATTGAGCCCCTCACTTTGGGCTCCCTGCTCACAGGGATCCTGCTTCTCTTTCTGCCCTTCCCCACCCTTGCTCTTGTTCTCCCCCCTCCCCCGCTTAAATAAATAAATAAATAAAATCTTTTTAAAAAAAAAAACTTAAATTGGAGTTCTTGGGCATCTGAAGTGGTAGTTCTTGTTTTTGATTAATGTTTCTTGACACCCTTCCTGATAAAAGCCACTGGCTACCATGATCGTCATAAGTGTTAGAATGATAGTTTTGTAAGTTTCTTTATGGCAGATCCTTTATGCAAATGCTGGCTTCTTTTCCCTTTGCACCTAAGGTGTGAGTGAGCTAGGGATGTGAGTGTGTGTCGTCCACATTTTGTGGATGAACAGGCGGGCCTCCGTGACTCCAGCCCCGCTCATTGTTCGTTGCCTTTCGCCGTCTGAGCCGAGGGAACTGTGCGCCTGCCGGCTTCTGGGAAACACAGTACAACTCTGCCATCCCTTGCAGACCTTTCCATGGTGGCCTGGGGGACAGGAACCCCTGGGGCTCTTTCTCTTTGAAACTGCTTTGTTTCATTTTTCCTAGGCCTGTAGAATTACAGTCAGCACGTCACTATAAATTCTCAATTTTGAACATGAAAATAGAATAGATAAAATAATATATTTGCATAAAACATTATTAATCTGCCCTTTTTTTTCAGCTCAATCACAACATAATTGTAAATTGTGTTTCTTTACATAAACTCAAAATTATCAATGCGGTTTTTTGGCTCAGTCCTTGTTTCAAAAAGCTGAGGCTCTCGTTGTGCTGGGAAGATAAGGTGCACAAAAAGGAGGAGGTGTTAAAGCACTTCAGAAATAAACAGGGTTTAGAGACAGGAAAATGGACCCCCTCTGAGGCCGTGTGGCAAGACCATAGAGCACGGTGTTTTCTGGGCATTAAAGATGGGAAGCGATGCAGTAAGCAGAAACCAATGTGGAAGGGCATCCCAAACAGGGACCAGTGTGAGTGAGGGGAGGAGCGTGTGAGGGAGACAGCCTGTCCACCGTTCCCCTGAAATTAAAGACGCACAAAGTACTGCTTCTGTGAGTAGGAACGGGAGCTAGGTCTGCAGGGAGAAAGGCCTGGATCTCCCGGGCTGAGGACAGCGGGCTGTTAGGTCACAAGAGGTGAGCGGCAGGGAGCAGGATGGAAGTTTCATTTCAGGAAAATTGATCTAAAGAGAGTTTTCAGGATACGTGAAATAAAAGGAGCCTAGAAATTGAGACCAGTTAGGAAGCAGTTTTGGAAACCCAGGTATGGAATGATCACCTGAACACAGTGGATGGCAGGGCGAACCGAGGAGGCGGAGGCCAGCAGCGGGTCTGCAGCACCTGGTGAGGGACCGATGTCGAGGAGCACATCGGAGAGGCTAGAGCGGGCTGGCAGCCCGGACGCAGGAGGCTCTGGCCGGGTGGCCCCGGAGGGTAAGGGTGTGCTTGGCAGGCCTCCAGGGTGCTGACCCTCAAAGGTAAGGGGCAGGCGCCAGATTGCACAGTGTGGTGACCAAGTGGGGCCCAGGGACAAGACTTGTCAGTTTATTAAAGATTAAGATGTATTAAAGTTTAATTAGAAACATAGTTGAAAGGAGAGAGGTTGGACAGGGGCTAGAGGGAACCAGTTAAATAATGTTTTTCTGGAGAACAGAAAGACCAGCTTAAAATTTGGCACAAGAGCAGGGTCTACCGGGAGGAGAGAACATAAAGGAGGCCCCCAAGGAAGAGGTGTGCATGAGGGGGCCTGCGGATGCCAGGAGGCCTCCGCCTGATATGGAATCGAAAAATAGCTGGGATGTAGGGGGTAGCACAGGGACGATGTGGGGGCCTCTCTGGTTCGCCTTAGTGCACGTAAGGTAGCAAGTCATTATTTATCGAGGTTGGGATGGGCCGGAGCCCGAGAGGGAGTGCTGGCGAGCATGGAGAAGATTTGGAACGGCCTAGGAATTTTTTAAATTAAAAATTAAAGTCAAATGGCTCAGTTGCCAGCAGCTAAGACGTGGACAGAGTCCCTTTGCACGTGTGCGATGGCACAGGTGGCCCAAGAGGCGTCTAGCCTGGAGCTCAGAGGGTAGGAACGTGCGGCCTCAAGGGGTGCTCTCCGTGGGGTTCCAGGGAGGCTTTCTGTTTAGAAGATACCTCTCCCGGAACGCACCGGCCTGCTTCTCCCCATGCTCCCCGTTGCCCTTACGGCATTCCCTGTCCTTGGCACAAGTCCTCGCGGCCCCTGCTGTGACCCCAATCCGCTCTGACAGGCGTGAGTGGCGCACAGGTGAGGGGCGCTGCCCTTAGTAGCCGTGCTTGTTAGCCCCGCTGTGGGGAGACCGTGCAGGGCGGCGGAAGCTGGCTCGCTGTCCACTCACTGCTGCGTCTTTTGCAGTCCGAACCAGGTCGCAGAAAAAGTGGCCTCCAGAATCGCCGAGGGCTTCAGCGATACGGCTCTCATCATGGTGAGTCCCTCTTGGGTGCTGTCGTGTTTTCTGTCGCCAGGACGGCTGCCGAGCATTCTCTTGCTAACATGGGGCCTGGTCCCATGAGCGGTCTTCTGTGCAGATGCTCCGGCGGGCCAGTGCTGCCCTCTGGGATCTCGTCCCAGCTGCAGACCCAGGGTTGCTGAATGGCAGGCACAGCGTGAATGCCACTGCAGCCACAGCGGGCTCCACATCTCCATGGCAGCCGGGGGCGGGGGGGAGGGCTGCTCAGCGGTTCTCAAAGCGGGGTTCTATGCCAGCAGCGTCAGCACCGCTTGGGAACTTGTCAGAAGTGCGGATTCTCAGGACCCAGCAGGCTGCTTTAATAAGCTTCCGGATGAGTCTGACTCAAGCTCAAGCGCCAGAGCCACTGAATTAGCCCACAGGGAAGGAAGAAGTCAGGTAGACAGTAGCGAACATCAAAAGCCTTGTTCCACAGGCTCAGTTCAGACAGAATTCTAACAGGAAGAGAAGAAGTAATGTTCAGAAGCTCCGCTTTTGTGGAAAACCTGTAGTCCTTAGCATGTATTCTGCATAGCACACAGCTAACCTCAGACCACAAGTGCAAAGGGATTGTGTGGTGGGATTGCATGCGTTGGATTTGCAGTGTCTGTGCCGCCAGAAGTGCCCAAGGCCATCCAGAGCTGTGCCGGCCGCTGGCCCTTTGTTAGCCCTGTTCACGAGTGCGTCCTCTGTCTTGTGCGCAGGTAGACAACACTAAGTTTACGATGGACTGCGTGGTGCCTACGATCCACGTGTACGAACACCATGAAAACAGATGGCGGTGCAGGGACCCACACTAGTGAGTGCCGCGTTCTCTCGATGACCTGTGCGCAGCGTGCTGGGGGCTATTCCTGGGCACCCGGCACCCCCAGGAGGCGGGCCCTGGCCTTCTGTTTTTAAGTTAGTGTATTCTCCAGGGCAGCGTACAAACCTCAAACAGAAATCCTGCATGCTCCCCAGCTCCTGAGAGAGCCTGAGTGTTACTCCAGGTCTTCTGCCCACCCCCGCCCCAGCACGCCACTCTCAGGCATTTGCTTTGGCCATTTATAATCACCATCTCCCTCCAGCATCTTCAGATTTTCATTTGGAGGGGGTCTCTTTCATTTCTTAACCATGCTACATATTCCTTATACACGTCTCTGTGTTTGAAACGTGTGTATGCTAGCATCCGCGTTGTACTCCTTTAACACCACTGTGTGTGCGGCCGGTTTTTCATTTCCGCTGTTGGAAAGCCACCTGGTTCTCACTGAGAGGCTGATCTCTCCTGTTTCACCTCGTAGTGATTACTGTGAAGACTGGCCAGAGGCCCAGAGGATCTCAGCGTCACTCCTGGACAGCCGGTCCTACGAAACTCTTGTGGATTTCGATAACCACCTGGATGACATTCGGAATGACTGGACAAACCCAGAGATCAATAAGGCAGTCCTGCATCTGTGCTAGGGAGGGGTTTTAGTGACTGGTCTCTGGGCATTTCCACTACACTGAAGAAGAAAGCTATTTTTAAATGTAAATAAGATCTCTCCTAGCCTGTGTGGAAAGCTGACAGTTTTCAGAGGTGGCACGTGCCCTGGGCAGATTGTCCATCACCCGTCTTTTTAATGCAGAGTCTAGAAGAGGGGCAGACTGTCCCATCTGACTGTCCCTGTGGAGTCCTTCCCAGTTGTATGTTGCTCTAATCCTCCAAATCAAAGCTGTCTCTGCTTGTCCAAGATTGTTCCTATTAAACAGTTTTAACTAACCTTTTATAATCTGGAGAGAATACTTTTTAAGGCTTATGAACTACCTTTAAAAGAAAAAAAGAAACAAGCCCAGATCTTATACTTGAGTGAGTGTGTGTGAGTTTTCATCCCATTGGGGTTCATGTCGTCCAGTACGGGGCCCGGGGGCACACGGCTGTGAGCAGCGCCGCCCCCACGCCAGTCGGGCTCACGTAGCTGTCATGGCCACACCGTGGGAATAAGCCACCGTTGTCTGAGAAACCTGCATCGTCAGGGGTAAAAACAGCGCTGCCGGTAACAGGAACTTGGATAGGAGCGAGTGTCATGCTTCTCAGTCACCCGGAAAGCTCGTAAACCTGTGGAATCAGAACAGGGAAAATGGAATTGTGTTAAGATGGTCTTTAAAAGGCAAAACTCAGTCCTAGTTCCTAACTCACTTCCGTGATCATCTTAAATGGTCCTAATGTATGTCGTCAAAATAATATTTTCTTCTGTATTTGAAGCAACAGAAGCCAAATAAAACTTAGACTCCCTGAATTTTACAGAGCGCTCTCTGTAATTTGTATGGTTGGAACCCTGGGTCAGGCTTTAAACATCGTCCTAGGAGACGATGGGGAGACTTGGTGGTTCTGCTGCATTTTTTCTATCCTAGATGAGTTGGTTTCTCTGCCTTTTGATCAGATACATCTCCCTAATTTTTGAAGCCGGTGTTACTTCGTGTGAGGACATGGATGGAGGGGTGACGGGTCAGTGTGCATCCCATCTTCCTCACTCCTCTCGCCTCGACTCCCAGCCCATCGCAGATGGAGTGCAATGAGCGGTCTTGCTCCCACTGGGCTTGTGTGTGTTTCAGAAAGGGAGAAGGATCGCCTCCAGCCTTTACCACCAAAAAACTCTTTTCCTGGGATTAAACCGAGCCTGTGCTACCTACAGCTCAAGGGGAACTGGCGGAGCCATTCAGAATGAAGGCATGGCTCAGGCCAGTTTCACAAGCATTGCATTTTAAAGACCAACTCTTGTTTTCTCTCATTTTCACCTCTCCCTGGAGTTCTTGTACTTGTTTTTCCCACCAGCTTTCCAGGAGCAATGTGCCGCCCTCCGGTTTGGACTTCAGCCTAGAACCAGGCCCCCTTTCTACAGCTGAGTCAGGCATACATTTTCAGAAGAATGTGTGTTAAATATTCCAAAAGGAAGAATGTAGCCTTAAAAAAAAAAAAAACAAAAACAGATTTCCAAAGTGCAGATGCCACCTCCTATATTCTTGTAAAAACAGCATAAGCCTGTGCTGGGCTCCCCTCCTCCTTGCCTTCAGGCCTCGCTGTGGGGTCTCTGGACCTGCAGGCTCCCTGGCCTTGAGAACCAGCTTCTTGTTTCGGGGCTGGGGGGGGCGGTGGTTAAAGTGAGAACCCACCAGGTAGCTGCGCATTCATAATCGTGTTCTGCCTTTTTACATAAAAGACTTAAAGAACTGACACAAAGTATATTTGTATACTGAAAAAATCTTTGTCCATCAAAATGTTCCTAATTCTTTCTCACTTGAATCAAAGGGATCAGAGGGCAGGGGATTGTGTAGAGCTGTGCCTCAGAGCCAGCCACATGCTCAAAATCATTTAGGTGGACCTTGTCTCTTCCATGCCTCCCATCCAGGAAGAAATGAGCAGGACAGATAAATTATTAACAGATAAAAATGTCATTTCCATTTCAAATTACGGTGGCCTTTAAGAACTGAGGGCACTGAACGCAGGAAGTCGTGGAGAACTTCCAACATAACAAAAGCAGCGTGCTTGCTAGGGAGAAATCGGCCTTGATAATTCTAATTAAATTAGGTTGATTTAGAATGGAAAACACCTTGAAGATCTTGAGCAATTTAAATTTTCTATCCGATTTCCGGGGATCTGGTATTTTCAAGCCACCTTGGTGTAAAAAGTCCCCATAATTAGCCTTAGTTGAACAGCCTATTTTTCAGATATACTTAGAAAAGCTATTATTCCCGCATAGAGTGATTACTAGCTACAGAAGAAAAATACTGTCTTCTAAAACTGCCCCTTTTTGGTACTGTATCTGTCTTACGCCAGTTGCTAGTTTATGACATCTTGGTAGGTGAGACAAGAAAAATAGTCACCAGCATCAATCTCCATACCCTGTGGACGTTTTTAGCCATTTTAGTGAAGAGAGCTGAGTCTAAAGGTAGACTTCTGTTTTACTAACTTGGCATTCCTTGAGGCTTTCCATCAACTCAGTGCCTCTTAAACATTGGATTTTTTTTTTCTCCAATTCAGGAGAAGGCCTGGCAGATAATGTTTGTGTTCCCCTGCTAACTCTCAGGTAGGCAGCGTAGTAATCTGACTTCACTTCCGTGTGCTTCAGAATCCAGGGGATAACTTGACTATTTTTATCTTCATAATTCTGACTTGTTCCTTCTTAAAATGCGTAAGATAGCTTTTAAATGGGATGCAAAATGTGATCAGCTTTGCCATTTCTTAAAATAAATTGCCATCTTCCAAGGATGCTTTTTTCCCTTAAGGATGAACATCTTGGGGTGGACATTTCCTTGCTGTGTGAACTGAAAATTCTCTTTAGAATACAAGCTATTACAACTGTCAAGAATTGTGTTCTTGGTCTTTTGCTTTCAAAGCAGTGTGACAAGTGCCATCAAAGCATCTGCTTAAATTTGACTGGAGGAAACTTTTGGCCCGAACTTGTTTTGCCTTGCAAAGCAGAATAACATACTATATTTAGTGCTGTCCAAACAGACGTTCCAGATCCCATTAATAAGCCTGTAAATAATTGGATTTCAGAATGATCGTGAAGTTCCATGGGCAAGGACACTGGCCAGTTTGCCAAGGCACCTCGGGCCTGAGGTGCACCTCGGGCTCTGAGGATCCAGGGAAGCCCAAGGTGGACAGGATTCAGTACCTTCCAGTTCCCCGCTCCATAGCGGCCTCATTTCTAAAGAAGACTTGCTCATTCCTCAGCACTGGGTTTTCTCAGAAGAGGGGGACCTTCCTGTTGCCTCCAGCAGTGCCTCCTCCCCGCTTCTTCGGTAACTGCAAAATGCAATGGCGTCTGGTCCCCGCTGTTGGGAGGAGGTGTGCGGTAGGGAGCCGTCGCCAGGGCCAGGTGTGAATGCCAGCGTCACCGCCTTAGCTCTGCGGCTGTGAGCGCGCTGTCTCTCGTGTCTTGTCTGAAACATGAGGTGATAATGCCTGTCTGCAGGAGTGTCATGAAGAAAGACCAGAGGGAAGAGTACATGTGCTCGTGCTCCGTGGAGCGTGTTAGGGCTCCGCTGAAGGGATTTCTTCACGGCTAATTTTTTAACCATTCCAGGCCAGGCGGAGAAGAAACTAAGTGCTTATTTGTGGTAGACGTCCAGTGCGCGGTCATTGAATGGCGGAGTGAATGAATGAAAGCATCCCTTCTCAAAAGACAACCGCAGCTTCCGTCTCTGCAACCCCTTTCCTTTACATTCACCTGTCCAACCACCCTGTGATGCTTCAGGGCCTCGTCTGCATTTTACAGGCAGGAACCAGGGCACAGGTGCACATGAGCATCTGCCTGAGACGGACCAGAAAGGGAGGAGAGGAGAAGCAAGGGCTTCAGGTGTGGCCGCTCCCCTGGGAGACCTCTTTCCCACTTCCCCTCGACTTCCTGCCCCGGCCCCCAGGCTAACACATTTTCCTCCTAACTGTGACGTCAGTGTTTGCTCTGGGCAGAAAATCAGGAAGAAGTGTAGTCACTCCCTTCCGCTATTCTGCCCCCTTCCACAAAGGCAGGGTAGAAAGCAGCCTGATCTGCAGAGATCACCTGGGCACCTTTAATGTTCTGGATATTGAGATGAAAAGAACCTTAAAGGAGCTTTTAAGAGGTAGAAGGTGTAAATGCAAGTAAAATATTAGGAAATGTGTGCAGATCCCTGGGCCCAGGCAGGGGGGAGAAGTTGAAGCAGACTCCCCGCTGAGCAGGGAGCCCGATGATGTGGGGCCCCCGATCCCAGGGCCCCAAGATCATGACCTGAGCTGAAGGCAGATGCTTTATCCGCTGAGCCACCCAGGCGCCCCAACCCCAAGCATTCTAACTCATTGCGATTCCGAGCCCAGAAGCTGACATTTTTAGCCAGTAAATTCAGGCCACAGTTTTAAAAAACCCTAGTCTCTTGACCAAAATATGTGCTTTACCAAGAAGAATTTCAGATCCCTGGGAATCCAGCAATTCATGCTGCGGTACCCAGGCAGCCAGGGCCCGAGGCACTGGACCATGAATGAGGCTGGCCTCTCTGAAACTGCTAAATGAGGGGGTGGGGGACAGCCGCTGAGAGCCTCACGGCTCCACGGGGCTCAGACTGGCAGAAGTGGGGCTCCTGAGTGAACTCCATTGCAGCAGGAGGCTCTTTGATTTTTTTCTCCTTTAAAATGTATCGAACACAGAATGCACAAAATGCGCACGTCACCTTTGAGCAGTACAAAACAGACTGATGCCAGACTCCCAGCTTTTGAACAAGCTCAGGGCCTCAGATCCAGGATGGTAGAGCAAGGTCAGTGTCTTCCACTTCTGCCTCTGAGGTGTCTTACACATCTTTAGTTTTCCAAGTTTAGTCTTGAATCCGTCCCGTCCTTCCCACTTCCAGGAGGCAGCTGCATAGCCAGCGACCCAGGAGCCCCATCTGGTTCCCTGCCTATCAGGACACGCCCACAGTGACCTGCTGTGCTCAAACAAAAAAAAAGGCACAAGCCGAAAAAGCAAACTCATCTGAAGTCTGGTTTTCTGAATATCCTTCTAATCACCTCTCCCTCGATGTCAGAGCTCTATATTTGGGAACTCTGAAGGCCTAGATTTAAATTTATTGAAAGAGATGTGCCGTGAAACACCTTTGTAAGATTGTAATTTGTATTTTCTGGACTACGTAAACGTTTCATTTCTGGAACTCATACATTGCCCACTTACACTCGTGTCCTAAATTTTCTGTATCCCCATCTCAGACATACTTGGCAAGAGTTTTTTTGTTTTAATGAGACATATTTATTGAAGTACAACATGTACAAAAAGGAGTTCAAATCACAAATGTGTAGCTTAGTGCATTTTCACAAAGTGAAATGAAGTGGACAGGCTCCTGTAACCACCACCAAGGTCAAAACATAGACTCTTAGGGGCGCCCGGGTGGCTCAGTCAGTTGAGCGTCTGACTCTTGATTTCAGCTCAGGTCCGGGTCTTGATCTCAGGGTGGTGGGATTGAACCCCACATTGGGCTCTGCACTCAACACAGGGTCCACTTGTCCCTCTCCCTCTGCTTCTCCCCCTGCCCGCACCTCTCTCAAATAAATAAAATCTTAACATACACACACACACACACACACACACACACACATATGGGCCCTTGGGTGGCTCGGTCAGTTGAGTGTCTGCCTTCGGCTCAGGTCACGATCTCAGGGTCCCAGGATCGAGTGCCGCATCGCTCCACCTGCTTGTGCTCTCTGTCAAATAAATAAAATCTTTAAAAATATATAGAGAGAGGGGCGCCTGGGTGGCTCAGTGGGTTAAAGCCTCTGCCTTCAGCTCAGGTCATGATCTCAGGGTCCTGGGATCGAGCCCCGCATTGGGCTCTCTGCTCAGCAGGGAGTCTGCTTCCCCTCTCCCTCTGCCTGCCTCTCTGCCTATTTGTAATCTCTTTCTCTCTGTCAAATAAATAAATAAAATCTTTAAATATATATATTTAGATATATATATAGTATATATAATACTATATGTATATAATACTATAATATATAGTATATATAAAGCTATATATGTATATCTAAATATATATATACAGAGAGAGAGAGAGAAAGAAATGACTCTTTAGAACCCTACGGCACCCAGGAGTCCCTCATGCCCACACCCTGGATTAGGACTGCCTGGTTTTAGAGCTTGGCAGAAATGCAAGTTGACTCTTCATATTCTAATTGTGTCTGAGATCCGTTCACGTCGTCGTGTGTAGCAGTTGTGTAAAAAACACAACCAAGGAACCCCGCTGTGGATGCATTTCACTGTTGAAGGACATTTGCGTTACTTCCATGCTTGGGCTGATAGAGGCACCGCTGTGGACACTCTCACGTGGGCCCTTTCACGCACATAGGTGCACGTTTCTCTTGGGATCACGCGTAGCGGTGAACCTGTCGTTGGTGCATGCCTGCTACTTCTTAGGGCGTTTTGCTCATCAAGCATCCTGCCCACAGCGTGGGAGCAGTCCCATTTCACCAACACCGGCTGTTATCGGTCTTTAATTTTAGACATTTCCGTGGTGTAGACCGGCGTCTCGCGGATTATTGGTCTAAATACAAAAAGCGAAAGGATACAGCTTCCAGAAAGTCACAGAAGAATATACTTAGGACCAGTTGGCAAACCTGCTTAAACAGGACATATAAGTCAATTGTACTACATCGGACGTCAAGAACTTATGTTTTCAAAAATTATAATCAGGGTGGTGAAAAGGGAAGACCCAGGGCAGGAGAAGATATTTATAATACCGTCACCACACTAAAAACTTACAGATCAGTTTTTTAAAAAAGACAACCCAACTGATCATGCACTTCCCAAAAGAAGATACCAAGAAGACCACTAAGCATATGAAAATGTGCTCCACCAATATCACCAAGGAGAAGCAAATTGAAAGCACGGGATTCCGTCTCTTAATGGGAAGAAAATGTCAGGAAGCAGAATCCTCTACGAGTGCACAGCTCAGTTGCCCTGGCTATCCCAGGACAAGATCACACAGCCATGACCCGGGGTCAGAAGCCCTCCAAAGACACAGCCACCTCCTGCATCTTTGGTCCTGGGCTCACGTTCGCTTAAGACTCAGCTTTAATACCTGACCCAGGCAAACAGGGAGTGACAATGACAGGGTGCGGGCCTCAGCTGGGTTTCTCCTCGCGACGTAGGACGTCTGTCTCTGCAGATCTTCAAGGAGGACAACTCGCGTGGCCTGCCGCCTCTGCCATCCCCGCCTCCCACCTTGTCCTGCAGCTCTGAGCTAGTCTTTCAGAGTGGAATTGTTCTCTTAATCACCCATAATGCCTGGAATTTACCCAGCGCCTGCCTTCCGAGGAGCTCAAAGTCATTTGCAGGTCCTGCTGGTAAAATGGCTGCCCCGTGGTCAGGCTCTCTGCTAAATTACTTCTGTGCTAAGAGGTAGTTTTCACAACGGCTCCTCGACAGTCCCGGAGACCTGGGACGCCTTTATGGGCAGGCTCTGTGCTGGCTGGAGCCCCAGGAGGAAGGCACTGTTCGTCCAGGCTCTGCGGGGTTATCCTGGAGCAATGGGGGGCTCCATAATCGCGGGAGCGTGGTGATCCAGGTGGGCCGACGCACCTGCAGACCCAGCCACGGGCTGCGCCACCGCTCGCGCCTGGGCAGAAGGAAACTGAGGCAGGGCTGATCCCAGGCAAATTCAGGGGGGCTGGACACAGAGAAGAGGCGAGTGTGTTTGGGTTGGGGGCCGGGAGAGCAAAGCACATGGGGAGAAGCCCAGGACCCCAAAAGTTAAGTTAGGACTTAGCTGCATATTTTCCCCTTTTCAGCGACGGATCCCTTGGCTCCCTCGCCAAATGTGTCTCCCAAGCAGCCCACCATTCAGACAGTCCCCGCACAGGAAAGGCCTCAGGCTCCCTTCTCTGGACCCCTCCCTTCCAGATCCATCCCTCTGTGGAAAGTGGAAGCGGTGGGACACGTCCCTGGGGGGTGCCCACCTGAGCAGGCAGCAGGGAGGGGCCAGCTCCAGGAGTGTGGGCGCAGAGAAGTAGGGCATTGGTGACTCAGGAAAAAGAAGCGTTCTTTTGTGCAGTTTCCCTCCGTGCTGGGGACCAAGAAGCTCCTGGTGATAAGAGAAAATATGGGATCTCTTCCTGCCCCCTCCCACCTGGTCTAATATCTCCCAAGAAGCTGCCGGCAACCACTCCAGCTTGCTGAACCCCACAGGGGCACCCAGACCCACTCCAGACCCCCCGAAACATGCTGCAGGGCTAGGCCTGGAAACACGCATCTTGGACAAGCCACCCTAGCAGTGCCTGGCTTTCTGTCTTGGAGTGGAGTGGCACCGGCTAAGCCTGGAGCTGAATCAACCTTGTCGTTTATTGTCCCCACTGCCCCAGAGCCATCAGCTGGGGCAAGACCTGTGCAGCACCCCCGACAGTTCAGCCCAGGCTCTGGTTTGCTGAGTCACCGGGAAGGAGCGCTGCAGGCTGCAGGCTGACGGCCACATTGAGGTTCAGCTCCCCGCTCAGGGACGGATCCGCCGCCACCCACCCACCCCCCTGCCCTTGCAGGACCAGGAGAACTGAGAGGAGGCAGACTTAGCTTTCATCTGGCAGAAACTTCCATTGCCCCAGGGCACACAGAACCTCCCCAGTCACCTAAAAAACAGGAGCTGCAGCCACACGGCCTTTTCCTGGGGACCTGCCCCACCCCACGCAACAGGCCTGGCCACCCAGCAACCCAGCCGCCGACAGGATACGAAAGCCCCAAACTCAGAGCCTCCTTCCGGCAGTGCGCCCATGCAGGAAGTATCTGGTCACCAGTCAGCAAGGTGGGTCGGCGTTGCCCAGGCCTCCGCTGCTGCCACCACCGCCCCCACAGCCCGGGGCTCCTAGAACAGGGACTTCCGCCCCAGCTGAGGTCACAAGGGCTAAGGAGGCCAGGGCTGGGTTGGATGACCCTCCAGGCCTAACCGAGTCTGGACGGTAACCGCCTTCAAGACCTGCATCCTGTCGGCCCCCAGCAAGGGATGGCAACGTCCATGGAGTCGACAGGATTCCAGAAGCCTGGACCAGTCTGGAGAACTGCCACAAGGCCGTTTCCCTCCCGCTTCCAGAAGCGCCTCGGGGCTCCCTCGCTTATGCCAGAGGCCTTGCGTTCGACTCTGCGTCAGCTCCTGTCCCCCACATCAGCTCTGTTAGGACCAATGTGGTCTGAAGTGTAGCCGGAGCGTGGAAAATGAGCAGAGGCCGAGCTCGGCCATCGGCGGCATCTCCACCCAAGGAGGCACAACCCAGCATGCCATTTGCTGAAGCATCAGGACTGCAGGCCCCAGCCACCACTACCATGGGGGCGCCTGGGCGGCTCAGCCGGTTAAGCAGCTGCCTTTGGCTCAGGTCCTGATCCCAGGGTCCTGGGATCGAGCCCTATGCTGGGCTGCCTGCTCAGCGGGGAGTCTGCTTCTCTCTCCCTCTCTCCCTCTGCCCTTCCCCCTTCCCCCTCCTCGCGCTCACTCTCTCACACTCTTTCTCTTATAACTATATAAAATCTTTTTTTTTTAAGACTTTATTTTTTTTTTTTGACAGAGAGGGAGAGTACAAGCAGGGCGAGTGGCAGAGGGAGAGGGAGAAGCAGGCTCCCCGCTGAGCAGGGAGCCCCATGTGGGGCTCAGTCCCAGGACCCTGGGATCATGACCTGAGCTGAGGTAGTCACTTAACCGACTGAGCCACCTAGAGGACCCGTAAATAAAATCTTTAAAAAAAAAAAAAAAAAAGGATTGCAGGGCCACTAAAGGAACTCTAGGAAGGGAAAGTCACCAAGGCATCCACGGCCCCCTCGGGGCCTGCCTAGACTGAGTCATGGGTCCTCGAACACTGAGACTTCCCATGGGGACCAGAAGACCTGTCTGGCCCCTCTCCAGGCCAGTCTGCCTCTGGTTATGGCTGTGTTTCTCAGCGTAGGGTTGGGGTCTGGGCTCTGGGCAGTGAGCACACTGCCCCCCCAAGAAGCCCCCCACCCATGAGCCACTCCACTGCCTCGGGCTCCGGGGCTCCCAACGGCTTTAATTCCTGGAGCACTCTTCCCCGAAGGGCTCAGAGCCTTGTGGCCATGCTTCCATTCACACTCCAAATGCTCCGAGGCTAAGTGGCAGCCTGGGGAGAGCACTGGGAAAGAGGCACATCAGCCCACTGCCTTCTCAGAACTGGCATGGCAGGGGGGTTCGGATGCGCCTCGCAGGCCTGAGTCTTTGCCTTGTCCTTGGCCAAGGCTTCCTGGAAATCCCTGCTCTCTCAGCCAGGCTGGTCCTAACTACCACTGGCCACAGCTGGGGCCACGTGTGAAGTCCTCGCGGCTCTGTGTTTCCACGCGCTCATCTGCTCTCTACCCTGGCCTGTTTCGGGTCAAAGCCCCAGGCCAGGATCAGGTTGCTTTCTCGCGCTGGTGCTGCCTGTCCGGCATCTTCAGTGGCCGTGCTTGGAGCCCTCCACCGTCTCCCATGCCACGTGTGGGTGCCCCTCCCACTGCCGTCTGTGTTCTGCTCTTCTTCCCTGAGCTCCTGGGGCTCCAAGTGCCGGGCCACAGCTGGCCTGCTCACAAAGGGAAGCCTCCCTCCCGGGCTGGCAAGTCATGGACTCACAGACCTATGACATACCCGGACTCAGGCCCTCACTAGGTCCTGAGGCAACTCACCTCAGTTCTGATTGCCAGAAATTTCCCCTTCTGTTACACATAAACCAGTCCCCTTCTGACCCCAGTGTCAGCCCCCAGGGCCCCCCAAGAGTCCCACAGCTACCTTCCCAGGAGAGCCTTTCAGAAATGGTGACATCCTCCACCTCTCCCCCCCCCAACCCCCGATCGTGGTTTTGGGGTTTTGATTCCCTTCGCCACATGGGTTCTATCTCTGGTTGGTCCATCCCTCTATCCTCAAAGCCAGGAACTGGGGATATGAGCCGGGGATTAATTGCACAGGGTAAGCTTCCGAAAGTCACGGGGGCCACTGGACGGTCTGAGCTTAAAGATAATTTCCCTTCTCTGCAAAGGCCAGGCATTTAGTCCAAATGGGCAGAGTCAGGAGAGGGCCAGGCCAGCAGGGGACAGGGAGCAGCCACAGCCCAGATGGCCATCCCAGGAGAGCAAGCTGCTGTCCCCAGCCTGAGACGCAATACAGCCACTGATCTCTTCTCCTAGAGGTAAGGGGGCTGCTGCTGGGGTCCTTGCAAGGGGCTTCAGTGCAGGGCCCAGAAGGCAATGCAACCTGGTCCCCCTGCCCCATCTCCAGACCTCTCCAGACCCCTCCCTCTCTTTGTCCTCACTCTGCAACTTCCCATCAGTATTTAACACCACCTTCAGGGTGCCCAGAGGTGTGCCGGGCACTTTCCTGGACCTCTTCACGTGAATTTCTAAACAGGTGTTTTTATTTTCTTATAGCAGAAGCCATATATACCCCTGGGTTTTTGTTGTTTGTTTGTTTTTAAGTAAAGATTACAGAAAGTTGCAGCAGGGAAGGAAGCTGCCATGCCTCTCCTCTCACCCCACCAATCCACAGTTCAGTGGTAGCCATCCCAATTTAAATTAAAGGAGATAGGAATTCAATGGCACGCAGAAAGGAAGTTTCTTTTCTTCTCGTTGTTGGCTGGCTGTGCCCCAGGAGGAATACGATGTTCACTGTTTGCACAGAGGCTTGGCCGGTAGAGGAGAGCCGCTGCCCAGCAGAGGACCTCCCAGCCTTCCGAGTTCTGTCTTAAGGTGGCAGGTTGAGACAAGGTTGCCTTGTCTCAAGGCAAGACTCCCTTGGCTCCCAGTGAAGGCAGCCAGGCCTTCCGGGGGCGTGAGCTGCTCTCTAGGGTCCCAGGGCACCTTGCAGGCGGACCTAGGACCTTCTGTGCACACTCTCATCCCGTGGAATATTTTTTTTTTTTAAAGATTTTATTTATCTATTTGTCAGAGAGAGAGGGAGAGAGAGCACAAGCAGGCAGAGAGGCAGGCAGAGGCAGAGGAGAAGCAGGCTCCCCACTGAGCACGGAGCCTGACGCGGGGCTCGATCCCAGCACCCTGAGATCAGAACCTGAGCCGAAATCGGGAGTCAGCTGCTCAACCGACTGAGCCACCCCCACGCCCCTAGGCTGGCTCATTCGTTTCCAGCGCACAGTAAGCATTCCACAAACATTCAAAACTGCTGTTGATTCAGGTTCCTGTTACCAGACGCTGGTCACGGAAACATGGCCACACGTTTGTTCCACCTGAGTTCAGGGACACAGGGACTCTTATCGCCTTTTGGAGATGTGGAGACCAAAGGGCAGGGAGGTGACCTTCACAAGGCCATTCGTTAATTCATTTTTTAATTCAGAGGGGCTTTAATTTTTTATTATAAAATATGTCAAGTACAGAAAATACCTTCTCATGCACTCTTGTATTCAACCCATAGGAGCCTCTTGCCGTCATTGCTGAATTTGTTAAGAGTTAAAATGTTGAGGGGCACCTGGGTGGCTCAGTCAGTTAAGCATCTGCCTTCAGCTCAGGTCATGATCTCGGAGTCCTGGGATCGAGTCCCATGTCAGGCTCTCTGCTCAGCGGGGAGCCTGCTGCTCCCTCTGCTTGTGCGTGCTCTCATTCTCACTCTCTCTCTCTCTGACAAATAAATAAAATCCTCTAAAAAAAAAAAAGTTAAAATGTTGAGCTAAGACCCTGTCTGTCCTCCTCTCCTCTGCGGGCCCAACCACTCCTCTGAGGCTGGTCGGCGTCCTTCTCCCAGAACCCGCTCGGGTGGCCGTGTGAGCTTGTATGCCGCTTTGTCTTTCCCAAGTATTCCAGCCGACGTCCTACCATCCACGTTTGCGTCTCCCCGATCAGTAAGCCTTTGAGTATTTCCCGTGTGGATGCCCACAGGTCTGCTTCTTTCCCCTTGGCCGCTGTGCAACCTCCCGTCGAATGAATAGGTCATTCGTGAACGACGGTAATACACCGCAGACTCTATTCATTCTTCCGACAAACAGCAATCCCTGGTTCGCATTTCCCCTTGATACTGAGTGAACACTCTTGCACCTGCCTGCTTCTGCTGGCTTGTGTGGGTCTCCCAGGGACACAGGCCCCCCAGCACAGTGGCTCGGCAGCAAGGGACGAGCCCCCCAGATACTGCCCGGTTCCTTCCATTGCACAAGCAGGGAAGCGTTCTCAGTGCTCCGGCCAGAACCAGCACTTTCCAGTCACCTGTCAGGTGGGCATGTGGTGGCATCGCCCCATCGTCCACTGGTTAAGTACTGGCCAGCACCTGGGGCTCACCAGAGGCCGAGTGTCATTACCAAGGGACAAAGCGAAGACCAGAAACCCCGTCTCCTGAGCCCACATAGGACACTCTGGACTGACCGTCTCTGCCCGGGCAACCTGTAGCACCTCCCAGCCCTGATTGACATAATGAGCTGTTTACATCCCTGCCGCGCCCCCCCACCCCCCGCCCCGGCCCCCTGCCACAATGCCACCAGGCTATGAGTCCCTCCAGGGCAAGTCCAGGTGTCACTATTCATTGTATCTCTAGATCTGTGCTGTCCCAACATAGCAGCTGGCAGCCACGGGTGGCTCCCAAAGACTTAAAATGTGGCTGTCCTTTATTATTTTATTTTATTTTATTTTATTTTATTTTATTTTATTTTATTTTATTTTTATTTTTAAGTAGGCTCCACACTTGGCATGGATCCCAGCAAGGGGCTTGAACTCATGACCCTGAGATCAAGACCTGAGCTGAGATCAAGGGTTGGATGTTTAACTGACCGAGCTACCCAGGCGTCCCCGCTGTTCTGAACGGAGACGTGCTCTAAGTGTTAAATACATTCCGGGTTTGGGGGACTGAGTACAGAGAGAGCATAAGCCCCCTTAGTAATAATTGGTATATTGATGGCGTGGTGAAAGGGTCACTTTCTGATAAACTGGGTTAAATGAAATGCGCCCTTAAAACGACTTTTGCTAGTCTCTTTTTACTTCTCTTGACAAGGCGCTAGGAAACCTGTAGGTGGCAGCTGTGGCGTGAATGAGAGGCTGGAGGGACAGCGCAGCCCTACGCTATGCCCTGCCCGCCGGCCCTCCTGCGGGCGCCCAGGGCGCGTCTGATGAATGAGCGCGCGAAATCAGATACTGAGACGGGGACATCCCTGCCCGTAGCCAAGCCCCCAGGTGCTCAGATGGCGCAGAGGCCGGTTCCCTGCCTGAGAGCTCTGACACCCCTCCCTTCCCCCTGCCCCTCCTGCGCCCCGGGGAGGCCCGCGGCCTGGGAGAAAAGCCTGGGCTCTGCTGGGCCAGCCTCCCCCAAGCAGCCGGGCCATGTGACAGCCCTGCCCTGCTGGCACTGTCCCCCAGCCCACGGGAGGCCAGGACCACACTGCAGAGGGTCGCACGCCAGCTGCTGTGTCTGCCCAAGACTTGCAGAAGAAGAATGCCCCTAGGCCCGGTGCCCAGGCCCTGCCCTCCATGGGGCCACTTTGATGCCCTGAGAAAGGTTAACTTTGAAGCTGCTGATGGGGGGACCGGGGCGGGGGGGGGGGGAGTGGTTTGAACAAAGAGCCCTGAGGCTTCCAGCTCTGGGCTCCCTGCAGTTACCCCTGAGTGGTGGGGAGCCTGCTCTGAATTGTCAAGGATTCCCTGCTCCTTCCAAAGATGTGCAGAAACCTCATCCATCTGGAATCTTTGGGAACAAATCTGTCACTTGAGGTTTCGGGGGACTGGCTGTTACCCCGGTAGACACAGTGCTTACACATACTGTAACGGTTTTAGGTGGGAAGTATTTACCAATGACATTGATCCTTTTCTCTATGACGAATGGTGACCATTAGGTCCGGGGCTGGACAGCTGAATGGTGACACCCTCAGGCCCCACGAGCATGGAAGGCTGTCTTTCTGCTGTCCCCAATGGCCACATTTCTGGGCCCCCAGTCTGCTTTTCCTAGTTCTCCGTTCTCCTCCTCTGGTAGCAGAGTCTTCCCCAGCCCCTGTGGCATTGGGCCACCTGCCATCCGCGTCCTTCCCTGACCTCACTGTCCCCTAGCCCGTCTAGGTCTCCTTTGAAGTGACCCCTACGGAGCAGAGCTGGAAAAGCCAAACCTACTCAAGTGTGTGTAAACTAGGGCCTGGGTCTTACCTCTGACCCTGGGTGGTCTTTGGCTCAGGTGTCGGGGCGAGGATGGGTGAGGTCGCAGACATGCCCGCAGACAGATGGAGCTACTGTCCTTAGGAGCACGCGCTGGTGTGTGAACGAGAATGTCGGGCAAGAGTAACGATTCCCTACAGATCACAAAGTCCCCATCTTTTTGTCTTCAAGGAGGTTCTCAGATCTGTTGTTTGTCGGAATTTGGCAAAATCAAAATTCAACAAAGCAAACTCACCCGGCTGGAGGAGGCACAAGACTGGGAGCCGGCCTTGATTCCTCCTGTCCCTACCCTGTCTACTG
>CM052803.1:47039373-47095680 GCA_028533885.1 Nasua narica | reverse complement strand
GGCCACAGATCCCGTCCCTGTCCTCCCCCCAGGGACACCCCCTCTGTCCCCCCATCCACCGGCCACAGATCCCGTCCCTGTCCTCCCCCCAGGGACACCCCCTCTGTCCCCCCATCCACTGGCCACAGATCCTGTCCCTGTCACCACCCAGGGACACCCCCTCTCCTGTCTCTACACACTCAGGACCTCAACCCCAGCCCAGGTTGGGGCCTCCAAATCTGCCTTACAAGGTTCCACCCCAGAGCCCAGTACACTGGTGAAACTCTCACCCACACCTACCATCAAATACCATTAGCCCCAGAGTTTTTTGTTTTCGTTTTTGTTTTTAAGATTTTATTTATTTGAGAGAGAGAGAGAGAGAGAGAGCAAGGGAGTGGGGGGAGGGGCAGAGGGAGACGCTGGCTGCTCACCGAGCAGGGAGCCTGCCACGGAGCTCGATCCCAGGACCTGGGACCAGGACCCGAGTCGAAGGCTAATGTTTAGCCAACAGAGCCACCAAGCGCCCCACATTTCCTCGTCTTAAGTGAACTTTTATTACCCTCTATTTCGCAGCCTTCTCTATATGTTAGAACCTATGGATTTTTTTTCTTTGACGTTGAACCTTTGGACTGAGTCATCCATTCTCCACATTCAGTTTCAAAAGGGACCAAGGGTGTGAAGTGGGAGGGTCCCAGGCCCCCATATGGTTGCACGCAGGTGGCTGGCAGCCCTGGTTCCCAGAGACCCCCAGGCTCCTGGCGCTCCGGCAGACACAGGCAGAGCCGTGAAAGGACAGGGCGTCCCTGCTCCTCGGCACCCGGAGATCTTCCGTCTCAGGATGTGAAGAGCGGGTGTCTGCTCCAACGGCAGAGGGACTGTGTTTGTTGTGTTTATCGTCCCTTTTCTCCAGCCCAGGGCCCACGTCACAGTCCCGGGCCTCCCCGCAGCCGAGCGCAGTGCGCCCTCCAGCACACGTCTCTGACCTGTCCAGCCCCTGCTGCACACCCATCACCCTCTCTCCCTTGTCAGGACCGCCATCCTCCAGGATACACCCCGGGGCCCCCCAGGGTCTGGCCCCTCCGACCTCCGGCCACAGCTCTGCTGTCCTCGGCCCCACAGCTCCTCCCGGGGCCTCCTGATGGCCTTCGAGGCGCAGCTGTCACCCTCTTCCTACCATGTACCCTCAGGACAGCTTCTCGCCTTGTCCCTGGACCCTGCCATCTGGTCCTCCTCCCCTGAACTTGGCTCCCGTGCCCCCCATCACGCGAGCCACCATGATGGCAGAGCTCTGCCCCACCAGCCCACGGTCTCCATGAGGCAGGGGCTCACTTGTTCCCCAGACCGCCGGCACCTGTCAGAGGATGGCCACTTGTGCGATGCGCAGTAGGGAATGTGGGAATGAGCGTGGCTCGAGTGCAGGAAACCGCAGACTTGATGCCGAATCCCACAAGTGCCCCTGGCGCCCGAGGCTCCATCAGAGGGACTGTCCTCCGCAGACTCCCCAAGGTGCCGGGCAGCACTCCTGCCTTCTGCCCACAGTCCCCCACCTCCCTGTTCTTCCATTCCCCTTCCGCTCTCCCCACCCTCCTGCCCATTCTTCTAGGGCCCACCTCCTGCCCTCTTGCCTCCTCCCTGCTGGTATGAGGGCCCCGGCCTCCCCTCTCCGCCCTGCAGGGCTCTTTCATAAGCCCCAGAGCCCAACCCCTGTTCTCAAACCTGCCGGCCGCCCGGTCATTCCAGGCCCCACGTTCCCAGAGGAGTGGGGTGCTGCCGCTTCCAACGTGTTCCCGTGTCCTTGTGGCTTAACAGGTGACGAGGCGTCACTTACGTCCCATAGAAGTCACCTGTTCCGGCGTGCGGTTCCATAACCTTTAGTAAGCGTCCAGCCCCCACCTGCCCAGCTGCAGCCCTCCTCGTTCTCGGCCCAGCCCTGGCCACGGCCAGTCTGCGTCCTGTCTCTGCACACCTGCCTGTGCACGCGTCCGTTCAGGTGACGTCCAGACAGGACGTTTCTTTTTGAACTTTCAGTCAGGTGAATGGACGCGTGCAACCGGAGCCCTTTCCAGTCTGGCTTCTCGCACCGGGCAGCGTGGTTTGGAGGTTCATGCACGTTGTGGCGTGAGTGGGCGCCTCCTTCCTCCCTCCCCGCGGCTGAGCAGCGCCCCTCGGTGCGGACCCACGGCCGTGTGCGCACCCACTTCGCACTGGAAGGCTGCCTGGGCGGTTTCCACCTGTGGCTTGCTGTGAATACAGCCGCTGGGAACGTGCGTGCGCGGGTGTTGGCGTGGTCACAGGCTTTCGTCCCACCTCTCCGGGGCAGTCGGTGGGGTCTACGGTAGACGAATGTTTCTGTTTTTAAGAATCTCCCCAGCATGTCCCCAGCAGTCTGGTCAGATCTTCCGCACCTCCTCACCAACACCTGACGTCTGCTATCTCGCTTTATTATTATTACGGCAACGCTGGTGGCCTCTCCTCGTGGGTCGGCCTTGCCTTTCCCTAACGACTCATGACCTTGAGCTTTTTTCCCCTGGGCTTCCCGACCATATGTGTATCTTTGGTGGACTGTCTTTTCAAATCTTTTTTGAATTTAATTTTTTAACTTCCACTAAAGTTCTTAATTGAGTTCCTTGGCTCCTTGGTCCTGAGTCCAAAGGCTTCTTTCTGTGCTCAGTCCTTTCTCAGGTACATAATTTGCAAATATGTCCTTCCCGTCTGTAGCTAGCCCACTCATTTCCGTAACGGTGTCTCTCGGAGGTTCTGATTTGGGGGACGTGGCCATGGAACGTCGTGACTTTCTGTCTGTTGGCAGACGCTGCTTTGCCTGTGGGCTGTGGCCGCCCGGGCTCTTGCAGGACGGCTCTCTGCCCTTTCCCCCACGGGCGACCCTGATCGTCCCTGGTGGGGGGGATGGGGACAGCTGTGCCCTCACGGTGACTGTCACCCACAGCGTGTGCAGAGAGCAGAAGAGGGACACCTGACTGCCACGCGGAAACCTGGGCTCTGCTATCTCCGGCCCAAGACCTGGGGGGAGTGAGGCACGGGTACCCTCAGCCCCTGGCCCAGACGGGTGGGGGGTGATTATAGAGTCTGCGTCAGACGGCCGCTGGGCTTACCGCTGTGCCCGGCGCCCACCCAGTGCAAAGCACGCGTCAGCTCAGATTTGTCTGGTTCCCTCGTGCTTACAGCAGGCTTACGTGCGCCCTCACGTTTGATCCTCCCGCAGGCCTCGGAGCTAGCGCTGCCCACGCCGCCCGTCTCCTGCAGACCCGCCGCTTTGCTCCCCACCCCTGACAGCTAGCTGCTCCTAGAAGGCACGAGACTCATTCCCTGACTCCCCAGGGCCCCATGCCCAGGGGGATGCAGGGATGAGACTCGGTCCCTGCTGCCCCCAGCCAAGCCCTTGACCATCACAGAGCCTGGTCAGCGGGCCTGGAGGACCCTGGGCATTTGGGGATCACGAAGGGAGCCAGACCCAGCCTGGGGCATGAGGAGGGGGCATCTCAGCCTTCCCCACAGTGGGCTAGCCCCCCACAGCCTCTTTCCAACAGCCTGGGAGCCACAAGGGCTCTGGGGGACCCTGGGGGGCAGACAGCCCAGCACCGATGGGGTGTCCCATCGCGCAGCCGCCAACTCTGGGAGTCTCTCTCCCCAGGGCCTGCGTTTCCTTCTGAACTTGTATTCAGAGAATTTTCAAACATCTACGTGGAGACATTTGAGGAAAACTAAATTATCGTCGTGAGACTCAGATTGGCAGCAATGTCTCCAGCCAGTGCTTACTGATATCTAGACATTTATTGTGCCCTGTGTGAAGGAGAAGGCATTTAGTTTGATATATGAAATGAATAAAAAGGAAAAATTGTCACTTAGAAAAAGAGAGGATAGCACAGCCCATCACCCATCTCCAGCCATGGCCTCATCGGGGCGACTCTCGTCTACCCTCCCATCCACTGAGTGAATTCCAGGGGGTCCTGTCCGTCCATTCCCATGGCTCCCACTTCCAACATCCCGCCGCACCGTGTGCACACACAAACCTCCAGACAGAAAGAACTGCTTGCTGCCCCCTCCATCCCGGAGGGTCCTGGTACGAGAGGCCGGCCCTGATGCTCTCCAGCCGGGCAACCCTGGCCCACCTCTCGGGGCCCCGTTTCCACATCTGTAAAGGGGGACGTCAGGGCCCGATGTCCGGGAAAGTCCCTCTGGAGGCAAACCCCCCCCCCCGCCCCCCCGTCCCCGGACGACACAGACTGCCCGAGGACGCGCAGGCGAATGGCAAGGCAGGACACACAGAGGAGAGGGTCAACCGCCCACAGGCAGGGACGAGAACGAGGGTGGGGAGAGGGAAACAAGGCGTCAAATATCTGTAGCAACAGCACCAGAAACTTAAGCAAATATAGCAAGTCGTAGGTGTACATTTTCTCAGGCTGAATGCTTTTTTTGGGGGACATTTGGAATAACTCATAAATCTAACTGCGGGAGGCTGAAGCCAAGCTTACAGAAAGCAGGAACTCGGCTCATGTCTATCACTTAGCAGAAGCTTGTCTCAGCTCTGTGTTGCCGTGTAACAAAACATCCCAAAACTGGCTTCGAACAACAGCTGCATTATATCTCCTCCCAGTTCTGTGGGATGTCTGGGCTCAACTGATGGGTTCTTGGGCAGCTCACGACACTGGCTGGGACTGCTGTCACCCAATGGGGACTTGCTGATGTTTGGATGACGACCCAGATCCCTGCAAAGCCGCCTGGGACCGGCTGGTGCTCCCAGCAGGCAGGACAGTTGGGCCATAGTGTCAGGAAGGCCCAACATTCTCAGACCCAAGTGTGGGGTCTACTAGGAGGCAATCTACAGGAAGCCCCATCATCCCACCCTGCTGCCCCACCACAGGCTGTCCAGAACGGGGATGATGTCCGTCCCTCCCCCACCACCCCTGCAGAGCCTCGGGCCTGCCCTAATGACCCTTCCGGACCACGATGTGTCCAGGATGGCCACCACACCTGCTCTCCTCTTCACCGCCTCTGGCCCCGTCTCCTGATGCAGCCCGATGTCCCCACTGCCACCGTCCTCATTCGAGCTGCCACTTTATGACAGCAGAGGAGGGGCGCAAGCAAACTGGGCCATGGAGACAGGGTCTGGGCACAGCACCCTCAGAGAGACGCTGTCCCCTGCAGCTCCCCCAGGCCAGTGTGCTGGTTTGGCATTACGGCAGAGGACTCTCCTGGGGAATAGGCTCCAGCATCTGCTTCTTTACTGAGGACTTGGGATTCCTCATTCACTCATTCAACCCCCATTGGTTCTGAAGTCTGGAGCGCCGCCCTGGGCCGGGGTACGACGGTCAGCAAAGCGGATATGGTTCCTGCCCTCTGGGGGTTTACCCGGTAGGGACAGACCTGCAGCAAGCTCGCCAGTGAGCCCAGCACAGGCCGCAGTTCCAGGCGGCAAGGGGACACCCGCTCAGGGCTCTGAAAGTCGGGAGGGGGCTCTCGGGGCAAGGGCAGTGGGGAAGGAGACATTCCAGGAGGAGGACGTTGTCCTACAACTCTGGTCCCTTTTCTGCTCTCACGGCCATTCTTCTGCGTCCTCTGCGGACCAAGGGGTTCTGTGCTGAGAAGGAAGGGCTTTGGGGGACAGGTGTCGGGGGTCTGACTCCCCTGCAGACCCGCCAGGCCCACACCTAAGGAATCCACACCTGGGAGGCAGCACCTGCTTTTCCCCAAAGCTCCAGGTGATTCTGATCACAGGCAGGTGTACGGCCGCGGCCCTGGTTTGGTCTCTGCGGGTTCACGGCCGCCCCCCGTCTTCCGGAATGGCTGCTGCCAGGTGGGGGTGCAAGGTGAGCCCACGGACCCCCAAGGTCCGCCCCACCAGCTTCCTGTTCCCGCCCCCACCCCCAAACCGAGACCGAGTTTCCAGAGGTGGTCACCTCACTTGGCTGCCAGGAAAACTGTGTCCAAGGGGGCTCTCTCTCTCTTTTTTTTAAAACAAAAAGGGTTGTTAGGGTTTTTTGGGGGGGAATGTCTTTTTTCAAAGACTTATTCACTTCAGTAATCTCTACACTCAACGTGGGGTTTGAGCTCATGACCCAAGATCCACCAACTGAGCCAGCCAAGGCCCCTATGTTGGAAAATCTCAAACACACACAGAAGTAGAGAGAATCGCATAGTGAGTCTCCACATAATGTCAACAGTAATCAACATTTCCCACCATTGTTGTGTCTCTCTCCTCCCCCTCTCTTCCATCTTTAAATCTTCCTGGACACTTTTTGTTTTTTAAAGATTTTACTTATTTATGTGAGGGAGACAGAGAGAGAGAGCACGAGCAGGGGAGGGGCAGGAGGAGAAACAGACTCCCCGCTGAGCAAGGAGCCTGTCGGGGGACTCGATCCCAGGACCCTGAGATCATGACCCGAGCCGAAGGCAGACACTCAACTGACCGAGCCCCCCAGGTGCCTCGAGAAAGGCTTTTAAAAGCACGACAATACCACTGTCACATCATTTCAAACCAGCAATAATTTCTGACTATTATCTAATACCCAGGCTGTGGTCCCTTCTCCACTCTTACCTCACACGTACCTTTTTACAGTGGGTCTATTCTCTGTACTCATTTCACCCACTGCACATGATGGACTTGTCCCCTAAGTCTCTAGTCTTCCCCGCGGGCTCCGAACGCAAGATTCGAGGTTCTCCGTGGGGACAGCCAATTAACGCCACCTGGGAGTTATTTATTTATTTGTTTGTTTGTTTATTTATTTGAGAGAGTGTGTGCCAGGGGAGGTGCCGAGGGAGAGGGAGAGAATCTCAAGCAGGCTCCACACCCAGCGTGGAGCTGATGCGAGACTCGATCTCACGACCCTGAGATCTCGACCTGAGCCTAAATCAAGAGTGGGACGCTTCACCAACGGAGCCACCCAGGCGCCCCAATGCCACCTGGGAGTTTTGACAAAACACCCATACCTGGGCTCTCCCTGGTACCAGCTAGGTTGGGATCCCTGGGTGAGCCTGGGCCAGTTTGCTTTCTGCATTTTCATTGATTTACTTGTTAAGCTCCGAGCCCCCATCCCCGCACCCTGGCAGGCTGCCAGGGCTGGGAACCACTGGAATACACTTAGGGGTTCTCAGCCGACACAAGCAATTGCACCCCCAGTGGGCAGGTGGCAGTGTCAAGTTGTCACAGCTTGGAGAGGGGGAGGGGCGCTAATGGCCTCTGGTGGGTGAAGGCCAGGAAGCTGCTCATAGCCCGCAGTGCCAAGGACGGCCCCCACAACAATGAATGAGCCAGCCCCGGACAGCAAGCGTGGACCCTGAGAAATCCTGACCTTGAATCACAGCCTCCGCTGTTCTCAGTGGACTGAGGACTCCCGGGGAGGAAGCAAGTTAGACGGGATCCTTTCCATTCCTCCATTCCTCATCTCAGCCCACACAGCTGTCACCTGGCCACCTCTCATTAGCAGCCCACCCTCCTGAGACTGCCGGCTCCTCCATCCCCCGTCGGCTTGGGGCAGCAGAGCCCGCTGGTTGTTTGACTTGGGACATCCCTGTGCCCCAGGTGCCGGGATGCGGACAAAATAAGTGTCTCCCCCTCGCAGGGCCCTCCTGAGCAGGTGGTGACATGGGGGTCGTGTCCCTCGGGGGTGCTGTCAGTGAGAGCCAATTCACCATGGTACCCCGGTGTCTGGCACATTGTAAGTGCTCAAAATGCGGATGTAGAAATAATAAGCCCCCATTTGTCCCGGGGGAAACTGAGACCTGGAAACAAGCCAATCTCACAACCAGTACCAAGCATTCATTCGGCCTGCCGAGGACTGCTCTGCCTGCAGAAGAGGCCTCATGGGTCCTCCACCATGCCGGAACCAAAACCCGGGGGCTGTCCCCACCACCCCGGGGGCTTCCCCACCCCTCTGTCGCCACCATCAAAAGAAACAATTCAGAGCAACCCTGCCCCACAGCTCACAGCCAGGACGCAAGACCCTGGACAGTCCACCTTCCCTCTGAGGGTGGGGAGTGGGGACCCTTGGAAGGAGCATCCTATCCCTACCCCTACCCCCTTTTGTCCTTCTTTTGGGAGGGGGGACATGACACATTTTCTACCTGTCACTCCTGACTTGATACAAAAGATTGCAACATTTTTAGGGATGACTCAAAGGGAGAGCACACACAGCTAGGATGCTGACTCTATTTCCTGCAACTCAGTTCTTTCCTGCTTTCGCCAAGGGAGCGCCACTGTCCTGCTCTGTGACTCAGTTTCCCCTTCCACGCCTCCAGAATTACACACAGCACAGGGTGTGGAGACCTTGTGGGCGTGACGGGCTTCTGACAATGATGTGAAGAACCCACGGTAGGGGGGGGCTTTTGTTCCTCCTGGCTAGCTGGGAGGTGCTGGCAGAGGCCTTCTCATCAGGGAGCCTCCCAAGAAACCCATTTGGATAAAAGGTCTCCACACCCACCGGCAGGGGAACTGGAGAGTTCCTCCAAGCTGGGCATCAGGAAAACCTGAAGCTGGGGCCACCGGCCAGAGGGCAAGTCTTCACACCCCCCTCTTGCTGCACCCTGGGGTTCACCTCCAGAAGTGAAGCCTGAAAGCCCGCGAGGAGAGTGGAAGGGCCAGACCCTAACACCGGGGAGGCTGCCTTTTGATCATGAGCGCCATCTGAAACCCCCCAGCTCTCCCATGATTGGGGGAGACGAGAGGGAAAGCTTGTTGCTTATTTGCCCCCAGGGCCCCAGGGCAGGGGTAGGGAGCTGCGAATGGCGAGATGGTGGGGCCTCCCACTTCTCGCCTACCCTCCCCGAAGTCGGGCGCTGGGGCCCACTCAAGTATGACCACCTGGTTCGGCAGAACCCCGGCGCTCCTTCCCACCCAACTAGGGCCGGGGTGCACGGCCTCAGGGAGTCTGGCAGGCAGCCCAGGGGAGGGGCCCAAACTTTCCCCGGGCCCCACCCTCCACCTACTCCCCAGGCCGGGCGAGAGGAAACTGAGGCGGGAGGCCGGAGGCGCGGGCGCCGGGCGCGCCCCTGGCACGGTCCCCTGGAGGCGGCGGGCGGGCCTGCTCCGCCCCCGCGCCCGGCCGGTGCAATCCGGCGCCCGCGGGCGGGGCGGGGCCGCTGGCAGCACCGCCCCGAGGGGCCGGGGAGGGGGCGGCGGGAGGCGTGCGCGCGGCGGCGGGGCCGGGAGCGCCGGCCGGGGCGGAGCGGGGCCCCCAGTGCACTGCCTGGCCCGGGCCATGACCCCCGCTGCTCTCTCTTGCAGGCTCGTCGCCCCGGCCCCCGGAGCCCGGCCGCCGCCGCCGCCGCCTCCTGCGCCCGGGCGGGCCCCGGGCGCGGCTCCGCAGTGAGCCCCCCAGCAAGCGGTGAGTGCTCCGTGCCGCGCGCGCCCCGCTACCTGGCCGGGCGCTGCCCACCCACCCCTTCCAGAGGACGCCGCGGTAGGCGGCGTCCACGCCCCGCCGACTCCGGCGGCGGGAAGGGCGCGCCCGGGGAGGCCAGGGCGTTCCGGGGGACGGTGTGACAACCTCGCGGGCCTGGGCGTCCCCCCAACTTCTCGCAGACTTTCCTGCCGAAAGGCAGATTTGGAGAAAGTTGGGCCCAGAGCTCTGGCTGTGTTGCAACTTACCCGGGGCGGGTGGGGGTGTGTCCGCGCGTAGCCGCCTCTGGCCCCCCACTCTCCGCCCGACACCCCTCGCTGTCACGAGTTCCTCGGGAATGGGCCTGACCGCCATTCCTGAGAGCTGGAAAGGAGCCCGGCCGGGGATGGGGGCAGGAGGCCTCTAGAGCAACCATTTCCCCTCTATCGAGTCTTTCAAACTATATTATTTATGAACCGCCTCACTTAGGGGCCCCCTTGCCTCCCAGTGCATCAAAGCAGGTTTGCAACCGCAAAGGGCGACCAGTGTGAACGCACGCGCGACTTCTCCCGGCCGGCTGAGCTCAGCGGAACTGGGGGAGGCTCTCAAGAAGGGGGACCCGCGGCTCCGCTCCGCCGGGCCTCGTGGGGGGCGGGCTCAAGGGCGGTCGGACTCGGCCCGGAGGCGTCGGTCTGTTGGGCGGCGGTGGAACCACGGGGAAAGCAGCCTCTACTGACTGAGCGGCGGGTGGGTCACGGAGGAAGGACAGGTGGAAGGCACTTCTGAAAGAGTGGAGCCTTTGTGACACAACACCCCATCTTACGGATAAGGAAACTGAGGCTCAGAGAAGCTGAGCTAGATTGGCAGGCCCTGGCGCTTCCTGCCTCAGCCCTAGGAATCCCCTCACCTGTCCAGGCCACACCCACCTTGGGTTCTTTGTCCCCACCCTGGGTACCGGTTCCTCCAGATGGATGGATGGATGGATGGGAGGGAGGGAGGGAAGGAGGGAAGCTGGTGGTGTATTTATGGAAAGACTTAATCCCTCTGCAAGCCCCAAGGAGGCTGAAAGCCTCACCACCTAATCTCCTCTCCTGGGAAGCCCTTCCCTTGCTTGTGGGGTGCAACTCAGTGAGCACTGAGCCGGAGTTTAGGTCACCTCTGAGGCCTGGAACTGGGAACTTCCCCTCAGGGGCTGTGGACAGGGAGCAATGCTAGTTAATATATTCTGAGCACTAGAGGTGTTCCCGACCCCGCGGTCCCCATCACCTGCCTGGTCCCTTTTCATCCTTTGACCAAGGACTGGTGTTGTCCCCATTTTACAGATGAGGACACAGAGGCTTGTAAAGGTCATGGGGCGGTAAGTGGCAAGGCCAGGCCTTGAACCCTGAGCCCTGACAGTGGATTGCTCTGGAACAGGGCAGGGGCCAGGCTTGGCCTCTGGGACCAGCAAGTGCAACACCTCCCCCTCATTGAAATATTATGAACGTATCATATACACACGGGAATATGTGCACAGGAAGAGTGTATACCAGATCTGGAAATAGAACATCCCCAGGAATGTCCTCCTGCCCCTTCCAGCGGCAGTCTCCCTCGGGTGGCAGCGGTGGGCCCCGTGTCTCCCACAGGCAGTGCCACGTCCGAAAACCCTCGGGGTGAGCTGGCGGGTTCTCCCTGCTGTGGGCTGGTAGTCTGTGGCTCCTATCGTTATGGCCGCCGTGAAAAACAATTGCTTGTTTTTTGGGGCACCTGGCCGGCTCAGAAGAGCATACGACTCTTGATCTCAGGGTTGTAAGTTCGAGCCCCACACTGGGTGTGGAGCCTACTTTAAAAATTTTTTTTTAAGATTTTATTTATTTATTTAACACAGAAAGAGAGAGAGAGAGATTGAGAACGAGCAGGGGGAGCGGCAGGCAGAGGGAGAAGCAAGTTCCCTGCTGAGCAGGGAGCCCGATGCGGGGCTTGATCCCAGGACCCCGATATCATCACCTGAGTCGAAGGCAGACGCTTAACCGACTGAGCCACCCAGGCGCCCCTAATTGCATATTTTTTAATGAACCCTGTGGTTAATTAATCATTACCTTGACTTCTAAGAGCATACCCCTTATTTTTACATAAATTTACATAAACGTTTGTATTGACATAGAACACGAAAAGCTGCACAAACCGTAAGCCTCGAGCTTGATCACGAGGTCAGAGCGGGCAGTGGGCAAGTATTTTGCTCCGAGTTAACATGGTCAGTCACTGGGAGGCCAAGGCTAGACCCCAGTGGCCCGGGACCCTTCTCCACGACAGAAATATAGGTGGGGATTTCATAGGGTGCCTTTGCTTCCCCCCCCCCCATCCTCTCTGACTTCCTGTTGGTGAGCCCCTGCGGGCCAAGCAACTGTCCCCGCCCCGCTCCCCTCCCCTCCCCGAGGAGCTCGCAGCCTCCTGCAGGTCCGTGGGCTAAGGCCAGGAAGATGCTCCTGTTTCACGCTGTGTACCGGGATGGGAGGCACGTTAACGCTTGTAGCATCTGTTCCCAGCACAGACCCTTTGGCTGGAATTGCAGGAATTCAAATCCTGTTACAAAAAGCAAGTGCCTTTTCTAAAGAAGGAAGAAAACCAAGATGTTCCCTGTGCCGACTGGGAGCCCAGGGCGGCCGGCCTGTTAGAACCTTCTTCCCTGCGTTTGCAGTGAGGAAACAGGCGTGGAGAGCTTGCCCACGTCCCCCCACTGGGAGGGGCACCGCGTTCCATCCTCCCGTGGTGGGTCCGCCCACCTGGGCCAACTGCCACATTCCCCAGCTATGGTTCTTCACCCCGGCGCTCTCCTTGGGCTCCAAGTGAGCTCTGTGTTCAGCAGCTAAGACGCTGCCATAGTTCAGTGAGGCACGACCTCCAGGGGGTCATTCCGATTCTGTCTAGGAGGTGGCTCTGCAGAGACTGAGATCCGACTTCCAGCTGGACCTGGAAAGGGACTCCCTTTCCCTCTCTGGGCCTCCCCGTCCTCATCTGGGAAACCCACGCGAGCACCCAGACCACGTGCGTGGAGTTTCGCAAATAAAATACAGGATGCACCCAGCACGCGCCTCTCGATCGCGAGGTCGTGAGTTCGAGCCCCACGTTGGGTGCAGAGATTCCTTAAAAATAAAAATCTTAAAAAATAAACAAATAAAATAAAATCTTAAGAAACAAAACAAAACAAAAAACCGGACACCCAGTTAAGTTTGGATTGCAGATTCATGATGAAGGTTTGGGGGTCTGAGTATGTCCCATATGCAGAAACTGGGCACTGTATGTTTTATCAGGAGCCTTCTATCTACGGCCCCTTCCAGCTTTAGGGGCCTATGATTCCCTCCCAGAAAGACGTTCCCTCACACTCCAGAGCCCAGCCTCTCTGGTCCGCCAAAGTAGCACGTGAAGGGCGTCACCCTGCCCTGGGGCCAGACCTCGAGAAGTACAGTCTCCTCCCAGTCCCTCGGTGGTTCCGTCTCGACACTGTACATTGCCATTACTTTCTACTTTGTGCAGAGAATACATTGGCTCCCCTTTGCACAGCAAACGTGTAGAAGGTGAGCTGGGGCGCTCTCACCGCTGTGGGCTGGTAGTTTCTTCCAGACTGCTATGAAAACAGTCGCAGACACCTCGGCTGAGTGTGTCCTTCCCCTGGAGATGCCCGGAGGAGAGGCAGACCCTGCCACTGTGGGACCCCGCGGTAGCCTCTTGGCAGTAGAGCAGGAAAGAACCTGTTCGACTTCAAGCTGTTGTGCAAATAATCACCAATGCGATGTTTCAAAGGGAACATAAACAGCCCAACGCAGTACGAAAGGGAGGCTTTTCACACTCCTGCCCAAGTGTGAAAGAGGGAAGGTTTGTACCTGAACTAGCGGTTCTCCTAGAACCTGACAGGGTTCTAGGGCCTGACGGCACTTGCGCCGAGCAAGGGGGGACGGACCCCTCCCACGAGATCTTTGCTTCCCTCCCACTGAATCTCTTTTTCCTCATTGCAGAAACCTGTATCTTTGTAACAAACGTTGCCTGGAGCCGCCCGGCCCGGGTCGGGCTTCCTGGCCCTGGGACCCCTCGGAGCTCCGTCCCCCCAACCCCCATCTATAAAATGGGGTGGTGGTGATGTTTCTCTCTTCGGGCACTGTTAGGGTTGAGGGGAGTGATTTTTCTAATAATCCCAGCCCAGGACTTGGCCTCTTAAAAGCATTAGGGGGATATCTGTCGGCTCTCATCGCCGTGATGCTGGTGATGCTGCCCTCCAGGGAGTTTGAAGTGGACGAGGCCTCACTCCACGACCCCCTCCTGTCAGGCCGCCATTCACCCAGTTGTAGAATCAGGCTTCGGCTCCTCCCCTTCCAAACGGCTGGGCCCATTCATGGGGCTCTCTCCACAGTCTCTGCTGGGCTGGCCGGCCGCCAGCAGCCCCAGCACAGAGGGAGCGGAGTGGATCACCCGTGGGAGTGCCTCCTCCTGAGGCGGCAGCCTAGAGTGGGGCCCACTACACGACACACCCCTAAGGCAGTGCCTTCACAGGAGTGCTCAGGGACAGGACCGTCCCCCAGGCGGGTGGCAGGGTGCCTATTTGACAGGCAAGGACACGGAGCCTGGAGGGCTGAACTTCAGCACCTCCTGCTCAGAGAGGGCAATGACTTGCCTGAGGTCACACAGCTCTTGGACCCTGGTTCTTCCTTTTTCCTCCGGGCCACTTCCGGCCTGCTGCCTATATCCTGTCCTGTGGAGAGGGAGAGGCAGGGTGACCAGAGTCACGGCCCGTGTTCTGGGACGAGAAACGTCGGTTTGTGACAATTCTCCATTTGGGAATTTTAGGAAGCAGACACCGAATCGCTGCACACTGACCTGACCCCTTGATGTGACCTGGCCTGACCCCGGCACAGCTTCTTGCCCCTGTGTCCCCTGAATCCAGGCTAGGGTCAGTCCTGGTGGTTCCTCCTCCTCCTCCTCCTCCTCCTTCTCTTCCTCCTCTTCCTTGGTCCATCTTCTTTTTTCTCAAAACCTCCCTCTCCCTTTCCTCCCTGCCTCCTTCCCCTGCCCTTCCCTCCTTCCTTCCTCCTCACCCTCTGCCCGGTCCTTCCCTCCTTCCCCTTTCTGTTCCTCCCCCTTCCGTCCCTCCTCCTTCCTCCCCCCTTCTCTCCCTCTCTCCTTCCCTCCTGTATGTTTTGGAACGGGTATGTTTCAAGTCACCAGGTAGCCTTACAGACGATACTTCGGATTTGGGACAACCCTTGGGGAGCTGGTGCTCCTGGAAGAGAATAACCCAGTCCCCCCCCCCCCGCCCCCGCATCAGAGATGTCCCTAGGAAAACAGGGTCGATGCACAAAACGGCAGCCTGGGCCACCGCTGGGGAGGCGGTGGTATTGGGCACAGAGGCTGCGGCACCCCTGTTGCTGCTCTGTGTCCACTCTTCTTTCCCTGCTTCTCTTGAAGTAGCTTCAGGCTTCCAGAAAAGTTGCAGGAACACAAAGTGCTCCTCCACGTCCTTTCCCAGAGATGAGTGCGCGGCCACATTTGCCTTAGGGTCTTTCTCTGTGCGTGTACGCGCTTGTCGATTTCCTAGCTGGCCCATCCGAGTCGCGCTGCAGGCATGGTGGCCCTCGAGCCCAGACCGCTGGGCGTGTGTGTGTGTGTGTGTGTGTGTGTGTGTGTGTGTGTGTCGCAGGACCTCTTACAGACGCAGGCCGATGATCGAGATCCAAGCCCTGAATGGTGGCCGCATCCTGTCACCTCACAGACAGTTGCCTTTCTTTTGACTATTTAAGTATTAGTCTTTTTTATTTTTTTAAGATTTTACTTATTTTTTTAAGAGTGCAGATTAACTAACCTCCCTGTGCCTCTGTAGGATGGGGAGGGGGAGGGTCCCAACCTCTAGGGGCTGTCGTGGGCACTGACCGACCAGGAATCTCGGCCCCGGGGCTCTGGCGGGCACACAGTGAGTGCTCAAGAGATAACACCAGTTGGTCTTACGGGACTGGCCTTGGGCTCTCTTTTCCTCCAGCCTGGCCTTCCTCCCCCCTGAAGGATACCCTCTCCTTGGTATCAAATCCCGCCCGTGATTAGAATCCCCCTGGGGAGCTTTTAAAAAATCCCAGTGCCGGGCCCACACCCCAGGCCCATTAGCCTAGAATCTCTGGGGTGGGACCCAGGCATCTGTATCTTTCTAAGTGCCCAAGCAAATTTGCTGGGTCGCAGGAGACAGCGCTCGGGTCTCTGTAGCGCTAACGGACATCCTCTGGGCCTTGTTTTGAGATGAAGCTGTGGACCCTGCAGAGGGGGTGGGCCCTGAGAGCATCTCCAGCCAGCTCCTGGTGGCCCCCCGCTGCTGGTCCCGGGAGCACACTCCGGGGAGTGCTCTAAATAATAGCTTCGGACATTTCTCGGGCTTGAGCTCTGCACCCTCCTCATCATTCAGTCTTCCGTGCTGCTCAGTGAGACTGCCAAGAGCATCATCCACCTGTTATTTGCTTATTTTTTTAAGATTCTTTTATTTGTTCATTTGACACAGAGAGAGAGCGCGTGCGCGCACAAGCGGGGCAAGTGGCAGGAGAGGAAGCAGGCTCCCCGCTGAGCAGGGAGCCCAGTGAGGGGCTCCAGCCCAGGACCCTGGGATCAGGACCTGAGCCAAAGGCAGATGCTTAACCATGGGAGCCCCCCAGAGCCCCCAGCATCATCCCCATTTTAAAGATGAGGCAAATGAAGCCCTAGTTTGGTTGAGCGACCCACCCACGGTCACCTGGCTAAGCCAGGCCCTGGTCCCGCCAGGAGGGCACACAGCTCCACGGCCTGGGCCTGCTGGCAAGTCAAGAGACACTCCACCGCTGCCTGTCCCTCCCCTGCCCTCTCTCCCTCCCACCTCCCACTCACTCGTGCTCTCTGCCTTGTCCCCAGTCCCCACAGCCTGTCTCCTAAGAAATGCATCCAGACCCCTCCTTCCTGCCTGTCCCACGAACCCAACCTGGAGAGAACTGAAGCCCTCACCCTGGGTTTCTCCAAGCCAGCCCCTCCTGGTCCTGCCAGCTCCTGAGCCTGCGTGCCTCCCAGACTCCTAGCTGCTTCTCCACGCCCTCGCCGTCCCCCCACACCGCTCCCCTACCCTGCACCCCCCATCTTCCATCCTAAGGCTCCACAATTTCTGGCCCAGAGCACACTTCTTCAACGTTAACAGGCACATGACTCCCGGGGGGCCTTGTTAAAGTACCCATTCTGGCTCAGTGCGTCTGGGTGTGCCTGAGACGCTGCATTGCTAACAAGCTCCCAGGGGGGCCGAGGCGGCTGGTGCGCGGCAGCACAGCCTGTGTTGCGAGGCCTGGGGGACCCCAGCATTTCCTAGCCACAGATGCCGGCCTCTGGGCAGGACCAGGGGAGGACGGGTTTCAGAGCACAACGCGGGGCCTCGCTCCGACACCCGCAGTGGAGATCTGAGGGACACCTCTCGTGGCACCCTCCACACCTCTCCCCCAGCCAGCCTGGCACACAGGCAGCCCCCTGTGAACGGAGGGATGAGGCTCCCCTTCCCCAGAAGGGCGTGCAGAGCCTCACACGCCCCAGACCGAGCCCCCCCCCCCCCAGGTCCTCCTGATTCTGCTTCTGAAGCCAGCCACCGCTGCAGCCCCGAAAGAAAAGGCCAGGTCAGCCCTGGACCACGGCCTCACCTCAACCACACCCCACCCTCCAGACCTCCAGTCTACCCAGCTCTGAGGCGCCGGAAGTTTTTTCCACCAGCACAGACTCATCTTTGAGCAAACTCCGATGTAGTCAGCACGCACCCTGACCTCGCCAGGCCCGCTATTTCCTGTTGTGTACCCGTGGGGCGGGGCGGGGGCAGCCCGCACGTGGCCGAGACCAACAAGCCCCCCCTCTCTCCACAGGCCCGCGGAGGCGCCACCATGGGGCTCAAGCTGTCCTGCCTGAAAGGTAAGGGGGGCAGCTCCCCCACCAGCTCTCCTGCGGCTAGGAAAGGGGCGGGGAGGGGAAGGCGTGAGGCCGGAGAGAGTGGAGGGGGGACACCCCTTAAGGCAGCATCTGTATACAGCAGGTGCCTTATAAACGCTTGCTCTGACTCTGAGCGCCCCTGCAGGCCTTCCCTGTCACTGACAGGTGAGTGCTGTGGGAAAGTCGCAAGTCGCGGTGCCCCTGGGCCTTGGCTTGTCCCTCAGGGGGAACAGACCCCACCCTTCGGGGCTGCCATCACTGACATAGCAGGTCTGGCCTGCTGGGTCCTGGGGAAGACCAACAGGGAGAAGGTCCTAGAAGGACACCAAATCGCTGTGGAATGTGGCAGGTGTTGGCAGAGGGAGCCCAGACACCTGTCCTGTGCCCTAGACCTTTCTGGATGACCCAGGGTCACCGCAGACCAACGTGGCCCACAGGGAGACCTCTCCCCCTTGAAGTCCGCATTATTCAGGGACAAATGCTCCCCAGCTGGAAATCTGGGAGTTGTTCTGGTGGCCCCTCGCCCACGTGTGGCATGCCCAGCAGCACTGACTCACCTCCTGGATGTTTCAGAAGTGCCCCTGGCCCTGGCCCTGGCCCTTCAGAGCAGGTGGTCAGGGGTGCCGCAAGGTGCAAGCCAGAGTGAAGGACCACATTGGGTCCTGCTGCTGGGATGGGTGAGCTCAGGAGAGCCTCTGGTTGGCTCAGCTTATGGGTTATGCCCCGCCCCCTGGCCGAGGAATCTTGATAGACGGGGCATCTATGAGGCGGGGCATCTTGATAGACAGTTCTTCCAAGACATGGCGCCAGTGTGGGGCCGCGGTTCCCCTGGAGAAAATCAGGGTGTGGTGAGCAAAGTGGGGATGGGATGCTGGAGAGCCCTAGGCAACCCATGCCTCTCCAGGGCCGGGCCCCTCTGAGGCCGCAGGCTGGGCCCCCGCGGAAGTGGGGGTCATTTGTTGGGTGAGCATCTGTGGGGGTGGAGGGCCAGCGGTTGCCTGGGGATTGAGCCCCTGGCGCTCCAGGACGCTCGTCCCTTGGACTTTGAGGCAGGTCCCCTCAGCGCCGGGCACAGAGTAGGCATTCAAGACAAACTTTTTGTTTTGGTTTTAATCACGGTGAGATATGTGTAACACAAAATTTACTGTCTTAGCCATTTTTAAGTGTACGGTCCCCGGACATGATGTACATCCATGTTGTCCCCACTTGCCACCTCCAGACCTTCTCCACTGTCCCTGTCACACACCAACTCCCCAGCCCCCCGCCAGCCCCACCTCCCGCCGTCCTACCTTGTGTCTCTGTGAATTCGCCGACTCCAAGGGGCTCCCGGGCACGCGCCGATGCAGTAGCTGACCTGCCGTGACTGGCTTGTTTCGCGCAGCACAATGTCCTCGAGGTCCTCCGCTGCTGTCGCAGGTGTCAGGATAGCCTTCCTTTTTAAGGCTGACTGATATTCCCTGTGTGTGTAGACCACATTTGGTTTATCCCTTCATCCCCCTGTGGACATGGGGCTGCCTCCACTTTCGGTGGCTGGGACAGGACATCTTTGACGAGTCAACCAAAGCCCCGGAGGAGCGAAGGGCTGGAATGTCCTGGAGCAGCGAGCGTGGCTTCTGTGTTTTCACCGCAGCTCGTCGGGGCCTGCCAGTGGCCCCGGGGTGCCAGCCCTCTGCCCACACCAGCCTCACCCAGCCCTGATCTCTGGAAGAGGTGGGTCTCTTGCGTGTGATGGGCAGAGGGGGAGGGCGGGGAACTGGGCACTGGACCCTCTCTCTGTGCTTCACCAAGACGACCCAGGCCCACCAGCCCAGAGGCCCCAGACCCTCCTCCTCCCATAAGGGACAGGCCAACTACAAAGTGCCTGGTGCCCCAGGGCCCCTTCCCTGCGCACCGTTGTCCACATTACCCTCTCGGCCCTCGCGCCCGCCAGCATGGTGTTACCCCACAGCGGGGCTGTGACATGTGTGGCTACCCTGGTCTGTGTCTTTCCACGCTCTCTAATGCCTGTGTCCCATCCCACCACGAGCGGGTCTCTCGGTGGTTTCCAACTTGTTGCTTTTGTAAATCAGTGCCGTTTTGAACATCTTCGATTTCGGATTTGTTAAATTATTATTTCTTTGGGATAAACTCCAGAAATCAGAAGGGCCCCGTCAAGTCACTAGACGACACGGTGAATTCTTCCTGGGGCCTCAGCTGGGACAGGGCCCTGTTCTGTGCATATTCTGGACCCTCTCCCCTGTCTCCACGACACCCAAGTGAGTCCCCCCAGGATCCCCAGTTTCCAGATGAGGCCACTAAGGCACAGAGAGGCAGCGCCGTTGGCCTAAGGCCACACAGCCAGGACCTGGTGTGATCTGAACCCCGGGCGGGCTCGTTCCAGAGGCCTTGCTCCAGCCACCATCGGTACGGCGTCTGCAGAAGGAAACATTTTAAGTTGACCTGTGAAGCAGTCGCTGTAGCCAGAAACGTTATCAACACGTTCTCATTCAACTTTGCAGTCTGTAAGATGGCGTTGGAGATTCCTGGTGTCGCTGTAACGTGTTACCCCAAACTGAGGGGCTCCAAGGGACAGAAATGCGCTCCCCGATGGTCTGGAGGTTACGCGTTCTAACCACGCTGCCTCTGAAGGCCCCGGGTGAGGGTTCTCCCTGCCTCTCTCCCCGCCTGGGGACTCCAGGCGCTCCCGGGCATGTGGCCACGTCCTCCGGGGTCTGCCTCCGTCCTCACACGGCCTCCTCCCTGTGTCTCTCTGTGTCCTTTCTCTTAAGAAGACACCAGTCTTTGGACTTAGAGCTAGCCTTAAATCCAGGGTGATCCCATCCCCAGATTCTCAACGAATCACATCTGCAAAGGCCTTATTTCCAAATAAGGCCACGTTCTAAGGGTCTGTGTGGACGTGGAGTTGGGGGGACAGTCTTCCCCTCACCACGAGTCCCTTCACCCCTGAGCCCGCACATGCCAGGCAGGAAGGTGCTTCTCCAGCCTGACAGCAAAGACTCAGGCCGGGGTGGGGACCGGTGAGGGTGCGGCATGGGAGAGAGGAACACAGCTGCGCCGAAATACTTCTGTTTCCGGTCCCAAAGGGGAGTGGGCACAGTGGAAGACTGGGAGTGGGGTCCTGCTGCCCAAGGGCCTGGCTGTGGCAGCTGTGACATGGGGAGTGCTCAGCCGTCCAAAGAGCGCCTCTCCGGCGCCCTCTGGTGGGAGGGCTGGTGTGGGCCAGGCGTCCCTGGGAGCCAGGCGCCTCTCCGGCGCCCTCTGGTGGGAGGGCTGGTGTGGGCCAGGCGTCCTTGGAAGCCTGGCCCTGGGAGCCTGGCGCTGCTCCCTCAGTTTGCTTATTTCATGCTCATTACAGCTGGACAGCGTGGGTGATTTCACAGCAGGGAGACCAGGGCACAGGGCTGCTCTCACCGACTGCGCATCCCATGGTCGGTCAGGAGAGGCTTGGCTCAGCGTGCAGGGGAGGGGTGAGTGGTTTCCCAGTTTGTGGGTTCGTGTGCACGTTCTCTCCAGGTCGGCAGCAAGTGGCACTGCCCCAGGGAACAGGGCGATCGGGCCCCCACACCTGCGGCCCCAGCATCACCTCGGAACTGGTCAGATGTGTGGGCCCCTCCCACACCTACTGAGTCAGAAACGGTAGGGGTTTTAATAAACCCTCGGGGGGGATTCCAGGGTCTGCTCAAGTTTGAGAACCCTGGTGACCCAGCTCTGGGGTCAGAAGGATCTGAGTTCAGATCCCAGGTGTGTCCCTGACGAACTGCAACATTGTACAAATCACTTCACATATCAAAGCCTCAGCTTCCCCATCTGTAAAATGGAGTGATGAGCGGGGACATCTCCCAGCCAGGTTTTGGGAGTTATCTGAGCTAGATCGGCACCGAAGATGGTGCCCAGTGGACACGGTTTCCTGCCTGCCCCAGCCCTCTGTACCTTCCCGTTCTGGTGGCAGCTGCGGGCGCAGGGGAAGCCACTCTGGAGGTGTGGGCTTTCCTGTGGGGGCCATCTCGGGCGCCAGTGTGGTCTCTGGGGTTCCCCGGAGGGCACCAGCGCCAGCCCTGGCCGGTGACAGTGTCGCCGTGGAGACAGGCTCCTGGGTCAGGCTGGTCCCAGAGGACTGTCCTTCTGGAACCGCCCAGGGAACCAGGTGGGAAGGGCATGAGGAGATGGAGACTGTCTGGGGTTGGTTCCTCGTTCGTGTGTTCTAATGACTATTTGTTAGGCAGTTTTAGGTTTATAGGAAGTAGTTTCAAATTGACAGTTTCCCCTCTAGTTAAAGCTTGCATTGGCTGGGTCCCTTCATCAGGGCCCCTGAATGCGCCCAGAGACGTCATTACCAGTAACGCCCCTGCTCTGTTCAGCTTTCCTGTCCTCCCCTCCGGCCCCTTTGCTGTCCCAGGAGCCCACCCCACAATTACTGGTCACGTGTCCTCAGCCTCCTCGGACCGCGTCAGCTTCTCGGAAGCTCCTGTCCTTGTGACCTTGACCGTGTTGAGGAAGACTGACCGTCTGTTTGGGAGGACAGCCCACTGTTGGGATCTGGCCGATGCTGGTGGGGTCTTTCGTCTCTTGTGCTGAGCAGGTGACGATGGTGATGGTGAGGACTAGAAACATGGGTCCTCCCTCCCCGGCGCCCCTGACTGTCCAGGCATTTCTCCCCCTTCCCCTGCAGGGGGCGCTCAGAGCCTCTCCTCCACTCAGCCTGTAACCCAGGCATGGGGTGGTTGGGGACTGGTGGTCACGATGCTCGTTTCTGATTGGTGTCAGGAGGCCTGAGACTAGGCACAGGTCATGGCGAAGGTGAGAGTCTCGGCACAGCACGCCTTCTAGGGCAAACTCTGGGTTCGAGCCGCCCAGGGCTGCGGGCAGAGTTGGTCGAGAGACTGCTCATCGCACAAATGTGCGATTTGTATCCCTACTGTGCGCCGACCGTGGCCCGGCCCCTGGGCAGGGGTGGCTCCAGGGAAGCAAGCCAGCCTGGGAACGCTGGTCTGGGAGACGGTGGAATGGGAAGGAGCGCAGCAGGTGGTCAAAGAGAGAAGCAGCCTGATGGGGGGAGCCGGGAATTTGGGGGTTACTCCAGTGGGGGCTGGGAGTTACTTCGTGGAGAGGGAAGGATCAAGGCACCCATTCGGCCAATACATTTTGAGCCATTTTCAGAACATGTCGTGGGCCTCCTATGTTTGAAAGGGAGGCAATATGGTGGGGCCCTCATCGAGGTAGAACGTGGCCAAGGTCAATGTCTTAGAGTACTGAGCTTCCGTGTTCCCATCTGCGCAGTGGGCGGAAGCTTCCTGCCGGTGGGGGTCCTCGCTGTCTGCCCTGCACCCCCTCCCTGCGGGGAACAGAGCCCAGACCCGCGCCGTGTTCCCGCGCAACCTTCCAGCTGACCTCCCAGCTGACCGCAGGCAGCTAGCTGTTGGGCGTCTGCCCCAGGCCCCAGGGAAGGACCACGGGTGGCTCAGAGCCCTGTCCCCACGCAGGAGAGGCAGAAACGAGGGTGTGAACACGAGAACCGACGGCGGATTGTGTGGTGACAGCAGTAAAGGGAATGAAAGTGGTGTCACAGCCGGCATGAGACAGGCGCGGGCCCGAACGGGCCACATGGAGGCAGGGAACAGTGCTCCCGGCCAAGGGGACAGCGGACACCAAGGCCCTGAGACAGGAACAAGGTCGGTGAGCTGAGGAGCGGTGAGGAGGGGAGTGTGACAGGGACAAGGGGCTGCGGGGCCAAGCGGGGGAGCTGAGGTCCCTGGGGTGGGCAGGGCTGTGGCCGCTGAGCTGTGTTCCCGAGAATTTCTGGTATTAGCCATAGGGAGCGCTAAATCAGGGCAGACCAGGGGTCGAAGCCTCCGGGACTCTGGGAACTTCACTCTCGACCACACACTGGGCCCCTCTCCTGAGAGGGAGCATTTCCATCCCCGCTCCTGCTTCTCTCTGCCTATTTACTCCCTCACTCCATCATCTTGATCAGACCTCTCCTGCAGAAGCATGGCCCACCTTCCTCCTTCCTCTGTTTTTAGTCCGTCTGTCTATATTAGACCCCCTTCAGAAAATGTTTTATTTCTCCTTCTCATTACTTTATTTTCCGAATATATAAAATACCTCCGTGGTACAGAATGTAAAGTAAAGAGTCAGTCTGACCTTGCTGCTCTCCTTGCTGCCTGCTTGGAGGCAGCCATAGTTAACTGCTTCCTTGGATCTCTTTCCAGAATGTTCTATGTCTGCATGCACAGGCATGATCCTGGGCGTATCCCTTTCCTTTTTCCAACGTGCGTGGTGGCATCAGACCCGCTGTTCTACCCCTTGTTCCTTCCACGGGTCTGTAGGTGTCTGCAGGTGCGGGAACGGGCTCCCTTGAAGACCATGCTGTTTGTCCTTTCGCACAGCGGCATGGTGTCCCTCGTGTGTCCCATCGTTACGGTCTCACCGTCCCCAGCCCGTCTTTCACCTGCCAGGGAGCCTGGCCCTGAGACATTCCCTGGAGTAGCCCTGCTAGGTCAGAACGCATGCACCCTTGTCACTCTGAGAGTTTCGCCATGTGACCTTGGGAGTTACGCCCAAAGCCCCTGCATTCTCCACGTGGGGAGTGACTAAGCTAACAGTGGTAATGGCCTGGTGTTTTTGTTTTTGTTTTTCTCATTCTTGCTGATCTCATGGGTAAAAGGTGCTATCTCAGAAAAGTTTATTTCATTTCCGCAAGAAAAGTTTGCATTCTTATTGATGTCGACACACGGGCAGAGCAAGGTCACAGGCTTTCGGGGAGCCGCTCCATATGCCTTTGCTCACACCCACCAGTGTCCTCGTCGAGAAACAGACCCCCTCCCCGACCCCTACCAGCACCGGTCACTTTCTCCCGCCTCTGTCCTTGCCCTGCCCCCCCACCTCTGTCACCTCTTTTGCTGAGCAGCGACCTTCCAACCACCCAAGCCACGCCCAAGTGTCCTCCTAGACCCTCTTTTGAAGTCACTGGGGAGACCCAGGGTAAGGGGACGGACTTGTTCCGAGCCCCAGTTTCTGCAAAGTGAGGACAGGGATGCCCTGGGACAGGGATGGGCACACTTCCTGTCTGTCATTTGTCACCAAACAGGTTTTTATAGCCCGCATAGTGCTGCCTCTGAGGGGGCGGGGCGTGTGGCCAGGGAGCTGGCCCAGGAGCCCACGGAAGGAGGCAGCCAGGCTCCCGGAGGACTCCCCGGGGGGGGCCACAGCTTCAGCTGTCCTCGGTGGCTCTGGCTCTTGCTTTTGATCTGCTCTGCTGTGTGGCCGCCCATCTGTGGGCCCTGTCACGCGTCAGCTTCCCGCAGGTGGGAAGACACATCCCTGTCCTCCTCGGGGCTCCCCCAGGAGCTCATAGGTTTGCTCAGGGGGGCCCTGCCCACCTGCCGCCTCTGGAACCAGCTGGAATCTCCTTCCAGGGGCCCCTGGTAGCAGTAATAACAGTCCCAGCCCCAGTAAGCGCCTGCCTGCTCTGGGCCAGGCTGCCCCAGACACCTTCCACTTAACATCACACGCCCTTAGCGGGGCCCTGCAGGTTACAGGTCACTCTCCTGGACGAAAGTTCGAATCTTGATCCTAGTAAGGGAAGGAAGGTGGATAGGCCCCTCTCAGTCATCCCCTCTGTGAGTTTGCAAACAGAGGCTCAGAGAGGGTAAGAAAGTTGCTCAGCCCACACAGCTGGCGGAAGGCAGATGTGCCTTCTCTGGCCATCCTCAGCCCCCTCCCATGACTCCAGCCGGGCCACAAGGGACAAAGGAAACCAGCAGCTCTCCGGGGTCTGCTCAGAAAGGCTGAGGCATTGGAGTGATTAGTAACAGCTATGACCGTGGTTCTCGACTTCCTAACTGGGGGGTATTTTGCCCCCCACCCCCACCCCATCACCTAGAGTTGTCAGATTTCGGGGGAAAAAAACCCACAAAACTGCTTGTCCAGTTACATTTGAACTTCAAATAAACAAGGAATAATTGTGTAGTGTAAGTATGTCCCAAATGTTGCACGGGGCTTGTACTAAAAAATTACTTGTTTTTATATATATATATTTGTATTTTATCTGGTATAATTCCACCCCCCAGGAACCCCTGGCGGGGGCATCTGGAGACATTCTTTGGTGTCACCACCAGAGGGCGCTACAGCCCCTAGAGGCCAGGCCCAAACCCCTTACAGTGCACAGGGCAGGCCCCACCACAAAGCGCCGTCAGGGTGCACAGGGTGTTGGAACCGCAAGCCACACACAGCAGCACCTCTCGCAGGCCAAGCCGATGCCAGATGCTATGCCTACTTTCTGTGACCTGGGTTTTCACTGCACCCTTACCTCCCCGGCCGAGACCCACAAAGCCTCCCGGAGAGGCGGAGGCCCACCAGAGTCCGCCCTGACTCTCAGGGCCAGTGGGCAAACTGGCAGGCAGGCTGCAGGTGGCAGAGAGGGGGTGCTCTCACCCCTCCCTCCCACACACCCCCCTCCGGCTCCTCCTCCCGGGCTCTCCCTCCAGCAGCTCATCCCTGACGCAAGCTGGGGCTTTTTCCTTAATTAAAAAGAGATTTAAAACATCCACTGCTGGCTCCACTGGGCCCAAGCTGCCTGGAAAAGGTAAAACCGCCCTCACTGCCCTAGCCTCGTCCATAATAATGCAAGGCTTTCTGCTTAATTGGAACGGAAAAAAAAAAAAAAAAAAGATTAAGTGCCTCTGAAACCCTCGGAGGCATTTGTCGGCTTGCTTTTTGAAAGACCTACACTAAATCCAACATCCGGTCATCTCTGAGGAGTTAGTGCTGGCCCCAGCGCACCCTGTTCCCGCCCCAGGGCCTTTGTGCCTGCTGCGGCTGACCCAAGTGCCCTCGCCTTCCCTCCATGTGTCTCGCCACCCTCCGATCGGCCACGCTGGGAAGCCTTTTCGTATATGTGCTGCCGAAGCGAGCACTGGGAAGCCTTTTCAGACTCCCACTTTCTGACCCTGTCCTGCTGCTCCTTCCCATCGTCTGCTTCCTATTACTGACCCAGGCCCTGGGAAGCTTCCTGGCCCTGGGAAGGCAGGCTCCATGTCCATTCCCACATGACCCTGGGCATGGCCTGACTCCTCTGTGCCTCACTGTGCCCCTCTGGAAGATGGGCTTCTCACACTGTCGGCCTCACTGGGAGGACCACGTGATGACTCCACTCGAGGAGCTCCCACAGCCCCCCCATCCCCCACAGCAATGTGAGCCCTACTGATAGCTGCTTGAAACAGCAGGGCCCTCTCTGTTTTTTCCCAGCTGATGCTGAAATCTTTGGGGCCTCACTTCCACGCTGGGGGCCCTGGAGGGTGGAGGAAGGCATGGTAGGGGGGAAGGAGCAGAGAAACATGCTGAGACTCTTTTCTCCTCTACTGCGTCCTTGGCGCCGGGATCGATGCCTAGCACATAGCGGGTGCTCGCTAACCCCTGCCGACTGAGCTCCTCCCCTGGGCCCGGCTCTGTGCCGCAAGGGAAGGGAGAGTCAGGTGAGAAGGCTGGGGCCAAGCAAGGCGGGGTCCCAGCCAGCCGGCAGAACCGAGAGTCAGGGCCCAGACTCCCCGGAGCCCGGGGCTTATCTGATCCAATAAGGAAAACAGGTCTCCGAGGGTTAAGTTGGGACCGGGAATATTTTGTGGGAGCCAGCCCCCCTCCAGCTGTCCCACAGCAAGGGTGGAACCAGGTCCCTGACCTGCGTTTGGGGGGCTAGGAGTAACAGCTGTTGGAAGGCACCCAGCAGGTGTTCAATATTGGCTGAATCTATGAATAAGTGCTAAGATCAGAATCTCGTGCTATTAATAATCACGTATGTTTACTGAGCGTGCTCCGCATGGCCAACTGTGTGGCTTTCTCACCTGCAAAATGCACATAAGGGTTGCAGCCCGCCTTGGCTGGAGTGTGGACTTCAGTGTGAGTCTTAATCCCCCTCAGCGCCCCCTGGAGGTGGGGACGATTATTTACCTTCTATTTGCAGGGGAGGAAACAAGGCCCAAAGGGGTGGAGTCACTGCCAGGTGTGCTGAAGCCCAGATGAATGTTCTGGCCTCCATCATATCCATATCGTGAGTCCAACAGGGCCACTGTGTGTGCGACGGCGCCTTTGGGAGGAGTGGACGCAGTTCCAGGGACATGGTCCCAGACGGGAGTCTCCAAGCTGGGTGCCAGTCAGAGTGCCATTTTCAAAAGAAGCAGCAGAGGGTGCCCTTGAGCCATGAAGCCTGCCGAGGGCAACAGGTGTCTGCTGTGGCCTGGGAGTGGCCTGGGGGCTGCTGAATGCTGCACAGGGAACTCAGGCATCCTGAGCAGAGCATAGGCCGGGCTTCTGAAGGATGAGAAGTGGTGGCGGATGCCAGAAGGGCCAGGGCGAGAGCTCAGGCCTGGAGCCACCGGGGCCCCGCGCGTCCTCCCAGCACCTTCTTTCTCTGAGCCTTGGTTTTCTCCCCTGGAGAATGGCCAAGGGCCCAGTGACCACCCCACGGGGTGGTGTGAGGAAGCGGCATGGTCCCCAACCTGGTCTCCCCCAGGCACCAGCCAGCGGGCTCACCCTTGGCCTTGTCTCCTGCACTTGGCAGCCCCACGCCCCACGCCAGGTACTTCCTGCCTACAAGACTGGGGTGGCCCCTTTTACAGCCGGAAGATGGGCTCCGAGTAGTGTCCCGTGTTCCCACGGTCACCCTAGCTCGCAGGTTCCCACCCCTGGCTGGTAGACACTCTTGGGTACTTTTAAAAATCGTGGCAGCCCCTGGGTGGCTCAGTCTGTTAAGCATCCGACCCTTGATCTCAGCTCAGGTCTTGATCTCAGGGTCATGAGTTCTGTCCCCAAGTTGGGCTCCATGCTCGGCCTGGAACCTACTTAAAAAAAAAAAAGTGGAACAGTGAAATCGGGCCCTTAGGGGGTGGGGTCCTCCATCGGAAATTTTCAAAGTAACCACGTGATTCCCAGTGGGCAGCCAAGATGGAAAGCCACTCCCGTCGAGCTGGGAAAAGGGCAGAACAGGTTTCAGAGGAAGTCTGTGCGGCCTCTCAGCATAGCATCTCCCCATTTCACCTGCAGAGAAGGCCGGCTCCTGGAGGCCAGGGTTTTGGCAGTCTGGCCGGCTCTAAATCTGAGACCAAGTGCAGAGCGTGCCCCAGAGCAGGGGCCCAGTCAAAGTCAGGTGACCTCCACCTGCTGGAAAGCCTCCCTATTGCACCCCAAAATCTTTCAGGGCTCCTGGGGCACTGGGATCCGCTCCCTGTCGCCTGCTTCCTTGGGGCCTGGCCCCCTGGAATCCCAGCCAAGCCCACCCCTTCAGGAAATGGGCTTTTAATGGCCTGAGGCGGGCAGGTAATTAACAAGTAGCAATTCTGGCTTTAGCACAAATGAGCTCCTTGTCTGGGGCAGGGCTGGCATTTGGTTTTAATCCCCAAAGTAGGCTTTATCTCCTGAGAGCTTTTTCCCTCTGGCTAGAGGCTGGGCAGCCCCCGGCAGGGGAGGGAGGGATTTGAGAGGCGCTGGAGTCCGGCCCTCCTCCTTTCCTCCCTCCTCCCTCCTCCCACTTCCCTCCTCCTCTCCCTTCTCTCTTCTTCGCTCCCCGCCTCGCCTCGGGCATCTCTCCGGGGCCCACTGAGTGACCTGATGCTTCCCGATTAAGAATGTGGGCTTTGTTGCCGAGCTCCCAGAACCTGTTAAAATGCAAATGTGGGGCCCCGGGAGGAGTGTGGTTCTTCTCCATTAGCATTTTATTTTAGATTTTGGGAATATTCGAGGAGAAAGGGGCCTTGGAGAGGGAGCGGGGAGCCTCCCTCCTGTTACAGATAACAATAATCAGAGCTTCCTTTTGTGGCCAGCACTCCACGAGACGCTCTTTATGGACGATTATAGAGAAAGCTAACAGGGATCGAGCACCCCCTAGGCCCCTGGCTCGCTGGGCAAGTTCCTGACGCGAATTCATTCATTTCCTCAAGCCCAGCACCCATCCGAGGTAGGGCCTGTCACTTACAACAGCAGCCCGGCTCGGATTTTGTTCTTATCTTTGGCATTAAGCAGCCTCAGGCTTTTGGGGTTCTGTTACTGCCTCTTAGGACCTCAGGCATGTTCCAGATCCACACTCCCTGACTTCTGGTTGTTACAGGGCAGGGATTGGCGGCCCATAGCCCTTGGGCCAAATCTGGTCCGTTGCCCATTTTTGTCAATAAAGTTTTATGGGGGGGGGGGCTGAGTGGCTCCGTCGGTTTTTAGCATCGGACTCATGGTATCATCTCAGGTCTTGATCTTAGGGTTGCAAGTTCCAGCCCCCATTAGGTCCCTGGAGTCTACTTTAAAAATGAAGGAAGGGAGGGAAGGAGGGAAGGAGGGAGGGAGAAAGGAAGGGAAAGTTTTATTAAAACACAGCCACTTGGTCATTTGCCTATCCTCAGTGGCAGCTCACCTGTGACAATGGCAAAGTGGAGCAGCGGAAGGCTGCAGAGCCCCCCAAAGTGAAAAGTACCCCCGTCTGGCCCTTTTCTGAAAGTTTGCCAGCTCCATCCTATAGAACCGTGGTGACAAGAAGCACCTGCTTTTGGACTCGGACAGACGGAGTTTGGGTCCCCACCCTGCCCCCCCCCCACACTAGCTGTTCACCTGAGTGCACGTTCTTCTTCCCTCTGGTCCTCAGTCTCCCCATCCATGAGATGGGTCTGGGTAGACTTCGCACCTCAGTGGGGGCAGTGAAGGCAGGAGGAGAAAGTGCCCATCACGAGTCTGGCATGCAGCAAGTGGTCCGTGAATGCCAGCCAAGAGATCGGCCTCCTCCGCGTGGCTTCCTTTTATCTGCGTTTACATTCTGGGCGGTACTGCTTTCCATCATGTTGGTGGCGGCCTCCGTGGGTGCTCCCCAGGGGCTCAGAGCCTGGTGGGGAGACCCGGCCTCTTCCTGCACAACTAACTGGCCTGGTCGTTTCTGGGGGGGGCACCACCCCAGGGAGGACATAGGCTCGGGGTTCAGGACGGGGAGGGGGCTGGGGCGTTGCCTGGGACAGCGGCTCCTGCCTCGGTGTGAGTGAAGGAGGAAGCTGTGCAGGGGGAAGGCGGCTGTGTTCCCCGGGAGGGAGCGGGCCGTCTGCCAGGCGCCCTGTCGTCCTCTCCCGGGCCCACAGACGTGGGGCCCGCCACCCCGTTTTGTCAGTGAAAACAGGAAGTCAGAGGGAACACAGTCCAGGGAGCGGCCTCACTCCTGACACCGGCTGCTGGCTCAGGGGTTCGATGATTCCGCAGAAAGACGCACAGAACTCACTGAAAGTTCTTATACTTGTGGCAATGATTTATTACAGGGAAGGACACAGATTCCAATCGGCGAAGGCAAGGAAGTGTGTAGGGCGGAGTCCAGGAAAGTTCCAGACAGAGCTCTCATGGTCCTGTCCCCGGAGTCACAGATGTATTACACTCTTGGTAGAGACGTGTGACACACACACACAGACACACACACACACACAGAGTGGTGCCAGCCAGGGAAGATTGCCCGAGCCTCAGTGTTCAGAGTTTTTACTGGGGGTTCTGGGCTGAAATGTGTCCCCCCAAATTCATATATCGAAGTCCCAGCCCCCAGGACCCTAGCGTGTGACTTTATTTGGAAAGAGGGTTGCTGCAGATGTGATAAGAAGAGGACATCCTAGAGTAGGGTAATAATCCAGTATGGATTATTATGGATTATAATCCACGACCCAATATGACTCATGTCCTTAGGAAAAGGGGACATTTGGGCAGAGACTCACCCACAGGGAGAAGCCGTGTGAAGACAAAGGCAGAAATCGGAGGGGATGTATCTGTAAGCCAAAGGACACCAAACTTTGTCCGCGAACCACCAAGATCAGGGGGAGGGGCAGGGGACAGGGTCTCCCCCGTGGCCTCAGAAGGAGCCGCCCCATGCTCTCCACGTCTGGCCTCCAGCCTGGGGGACAGTAAGGGTCTGTGGTTGGAGCCCCAGGGTCCGTGGTCCTCTGTCCCAGCAGCCCAAGGACACAAACACATTGGGACTCGGTCACAAAGGCACGGTTGCCTGCCCACGGGGCACGTCTGTCTCCATTCGCTCTGGGTACCTCCCCGAGTCCGCGTGGCTGGCCTCTCCAGTGCGACGAAAGCAAAGGCTCTCCTGCCGGCATGGCAGCCCAGGGGCTTGGAGGTGGCCTCCCGGAAGCTGAGCACGGAGGCTCTTGACCACGCGGAGGGGACGCGGCACCCATTGCGAGAAGTTGGCCTAAATTAGATCCAGTGCGCTCACCGCCGTGCCCGCTGCTGGCGGCTTTTCCGAGCACACAACCCAGTTCACGCTGCAGGTGGGCCAAGCAATTGGCCTGATTCCATTGCTTTAGGTCATCTGATGGTCATGCTTTTGTAGATTGGACATGCCTGAGAAGCACTGACCGCCCCCCCAGGGGCCATTGAGGAGGAATGACAGTCACCCCATTCCCCAGCTCCTGCCGAGACCAGGGACCCAGATACCTGAGTGAACGTCATCCCAGTCCGGGGCTGTTTGGGGTGAAGAACAAAGCGGTGTGGGGTCTGGAGACAAGGATTTTAACACCCAGTTCAGCCGTGCCTGAAGGTGTTTCTCATTTCCAGTTTACAGCACTCCACTTGCTCTCTCCCAGGCTCTAGGTGGGCCCAAGGGAGACAGAGGAGTGAGACACTGGCCGCCCTCCTGACGCTCACGGTAAAGGGAAACAGAATTAAGAACTAATGTTTCGATACAGTATGATCAGCGCTGGAAGAAGACTGACGAATAAATCAGTGTAGATGGACAAAGAGGGTAGGGATCGCATTTGCTGGGACATCTTCCCCAAAGAAGAGCCTATTTTGCTGGGCTTTGAAGGCTGAGTAGGAGCCCACTGCCCTGGCAAAGGAAGAAAGAGCATTCCAGGCAGAGAGAGTAGCACAGGCAAAGGCCCGAAGGCATGGGGAGCCTAGGGTTTTGGGGAACCATGAGCAGTTTGGGGGGTATGGGCAGGTGGCAAGGAATGAGATAGTTCGGGACAGATTGTGAGGGCCGGCTATAATTCATGATCAGCATTTCCCAAAATGTATTTCACAATGCATGGTTCCATGAGATGTTAACAGGCATTCTTAAAAAAACAGACCCTGAGGTGACTTAAGTTCAGGAAGCCCAGAGTTAAGCTCAATGAAAACTGCTTCCCTGCTGCAGGACTTCTCAGAGCCTTTAATTCTCTCACATGCATGAGAATCTCTAAGACAAAGATAGTTTAGATGGGATCCAGTCAACATTCAGATATGTGGTATTCCCAAACTCATGTGATCGTGGAACCCCCTTCCCGAGGGAGACTCAGGAGGCCCGTGTTCCAGGAAACATACTTCGGGAGCTTCGGGAGCTTCCTCCTGGTTGTCGGGAGGAAGTGAGGGTCCTGCTGGTATATGGTGTGATCAGGTTCGCAGTTTCCGGCGGGGAGACTGGTTAGGGGCGTGGGGAGGGAGAGAGGAGGACAGCGAAGATGCCAAGGGATGGCACCCGTGGGCTTGTCCTTGGTTAGGTTGGCTCGGGGTTGGAGGGTGACGGGGAGAAGGGAGGACTTGGGGCGGACAGTGTGCTTCCTAGTGCGTCGCGGTTCCCCTGACTCAGAGGGGAAGAATGCAGCGAGGCATGTGGTGTGGATGACGCAGGTGCCTTTCTGTCAGTTGGAGGTCTGTAACGGGGCGTGGCCGGATCACTGAACCTCATCCCCAGCAGCCCTAGGACCACAGATTCACCAACGTGGATGAAACGGACAGACTCCCGGGAAAGCACAGCTTGCCACACTGACACAGGAAGACAAGGAAAACCTGCCCAGCCCCTTGTCGGTCAAGGATCCTAAATTTCAGTCGGAGACGTGGGGGAGAGGTACCGGGAGGCAGGCTCCCATCCATTTAGAGCCCTGTTTGGGGCGCCCGCCGCGCTGGGGCCCCATTAGAGAACAAAGCAGGTGAAACTCGGCGCCCTCCCCGAACGAGGCAAGCGTGGACAGGTCATCCAGCGGCCCCGCACCTCGGCGACCCCCGTGTGCAAAGTGGGGGCCGGCAGACCCCCCTGTCCTTCCCGAGGAGCGGCGCTGAGGGAGGGAGACAGGCCGCCCGCCCACCCCGGGCAGTTCCCAGCGGCCACTGATGCTTCTCTCCCTGTCCTGTGTGTGTACGTGTGTGTCCGACGGCCCGCCCCCTCAGGCTTTAAAATGTGTGGCAGCAGTGGCGGGCGCAGCCATGACGAGGCCCCCGTCCTGAGCGACAAGCACCTGGACGTGCCCAACATCATCATCACCCCCCCGACCCCCACGAGCATGATGCTGCCGCGGGACTCCGGGCAGACAGGTGAGGCCGCCGGGCCGCCGCTGCCCAGCGTGTCTGGGGGGGCCCGGCTGGGGACAGCTCGCGAGGGCGCCCCCCCTTCGTGCTGGGGGGGGGGTCTGAGCTCACGTCCCCACCTGCCGGGGTCGGTTAAAAATTTATGCTCGGATCTGCGTCTGCTGCCCCAAGGGCCCCTCGCGTGCGCCAGCCTCCGCGAGACGAGGCATATTAAGTAGTTAGCCCGACAGCCCCTGCCGGCAGCCGGGGCGCGTGATGGATGGGCCTGGGCGGGCCCTGCCAGGTAATGGATGGAGGTGCCTTCCCCGGCCAGCCGGGGACGGGGGCTCCGTCTTGCCGGCCACAGCCGCTCGGCTGGACGAGACAGGCTTGGGAACACAGCACGTCCGGGCCCAGCTGCTCCTTGGCCTTCGAGATGCTGCTCGATGCAGGGAGTGGGAGACAGCCTTGTTCCCAGAGAGAGGCACAGACCCGTGCCCCGACCTGGGGGCACTGCGGACGCTGTTGGAGCCGGTGGGGCGACTTGTTCGTTTGTTCATCAGAGAGGTTTATGGGGCCATGCCTGTGCTAGGTGCCGAGGCTGCCGTTGTGAGTGATACGAATGAAAAGGGCTGGTGTTAGCCGTGAGCAGTTTCTCATTGAGTCCTCGGGGTAACTGCGGGCTAGGCCCCATTTTTGTCCCCATTTTACGGACGGGCAAACTGAGGTTCAGAGGGGTTGAGATGCTCGCCGGTGTAGCTGGTAAGTGGTAGGGTTGGGATTCAGAGCCAGCTGTGTGACCTGGAGCTCGCCCTGTGGCCCCGAGGCTGGGCACCCTCCCAGTGGCTAGCATCGGTCAGCCCACCGGCCGGCAAGACATCGGCCCTGTGTGGCTCCCGCTGGAGCACAGGCCGACCGGGCTTGATGTGGGGCTCGAGGAGAGGGGTAGACTTTTCCAGAAGTGCTGAGCTTGCCCACCCGGGCAGGTGATTGGGAGGAAGCCACTGGACCCCCTCGGGCCCGGGCCCTCTGCAGTGCCTGGTGCTGGGCCATTTTCGGTAATGACTCACCCTAGGTCACCTTCCTGTGTCCCCTTCCCAAGTGCCAGCCGTCAGGCTGAAGGCCTCTCACAATGTTTGTTCTCCTGCCAACACTGAGGGCTGTGAGTGCCGCCCTTTTCTGTAGTTGACAGATGGGGACTCTGAGGTCCAGAAAGGGACAGTGACTCACCCAAGGGCACACAGCAAGGTGAGAGAAGAGCTCGTCTCTTGCCCCCGTGTCCAACCAGAGAGCTCAGTGCAGACAGCAGAGGCTCAGGCCCTTTGCTCTGCCATTAGGCTCCCTGCCCTGCCAGCCTTGGTGTCCCCATCTGTAAAATGGGGTCACGACTACCTTCCTTGCCCCCAGAGCCAAGGTGAATGTGGGGAAACTCAGGGTTACTCGACAAGGTCCCCACGCTCGCAGAGGAATGCCGAAAGCCTGGCGAGGCCCCTGTGAGTGTAAGTAGCTCCAAGTCTGGAGTGGCGCAGAGGGCCTGCACAGGCATACGCTCTGGTCCTACCTGGCCGGGCCCCATCCCTCCGCCTTTCCCCTTTCTGAGAACAGAGGCATAGGATAAAGGGTGCAGACCTCGGGGTCAGAAAACCCTCACTTCAGATCCCTGCTGTGCGACTTAGCCCTTTGTGACACCGAGCAAGAGGTGGTACACCTCCCTGAGCCTTGATTTTCCCCATCTGTAAAATGGTGCCTCCGAGAGGCTGGGGAGGGTCAGTGACAAGACAGGGTCTGACCTCGCGCCCTGCACAGAGGCTGCGTTGTTCATATTTTCACTGGAGGCATTTAGGGCAGGAGGAGACCACCAGACCTGGGTAACGTTTTATCCAGCGCTCCTGGCTCCAAGGGATAGTCAGAGACCTGGGCCTCCCCAGGCGGGGACCCCCCTGGCTGGCTTGGAGCATGTCTCCCCGTGCAGGGCCTCAACTTCCCATCTCTAGGACAGGGGCACGGAGGTATGGACCTCCAGTCCAGCCCCGGCCTTGAAGGCACCTCCCTCCCAGAAGATGCTGAGGCAGGGATGGGGCCCAGAGGTGCAACTCGAGGAACCTCAGCCAGGGCCCTGGGCCAGCTCTGCGTTGGTGTGGGCTGAGGGTCCGTGGGGAAGGCCCACGAGACCCAGTGACGCCGGGTCGCCTGTCGGCACATTTTCCTGCCTGAGCTCGGGGGAGCTCGGGGTGGCGGTACAGAGCAGGGATCCGGAGGCTCTGGCCTTGGAGCTCTGCGGGAAAGAGAGCCCAGCCAGATGCTGATTCCTTCTCTTCCTCCTAGTCTGGCTAGAGGAGACAGGGTCGTGCCCGGAGGATGGAGAAATAGACCCGGAAGCCTGAGGAGGAGGCACAGGTCGGAGATTATCCTCACCGGCTCCTGCTCCAGCCGCCCCCAACTCCGCGTGTCCCTGGGGGCGCGGCTGCCTGGGACAGATGCGCCGAGCCTGACGGACGCTGGGTGGGAAAACGGAGGATTCCAGCACCCAACCAGCTCTGAGGCGGCAAGAAGAGCAAGGAGTCCCCCGGCCCCACAGCCCCGTTTCCCGGCCCCTGCTGAGCGGACCAGACCCCTCACGCCGCGCGGTCCTGGTGACTGATGGCTGCCGGGGTGGCAGGGAGAGGCTTTCTTCTGGACAGAGGTCCCCTCCCTGAGCCCGGGCCACACCGACGGGTGCGCACGAGGTCAACACACACAAGAACTTGCAGAGTGGCCGCTCCGTTTTTTACAAGTTGTCTCACAGACTTCCAAACAGTCCAGAAAGTGATTGATAATTCTGTTTTTGCATTATAAATAAAGGTCATCTGTAACAAACAGTGAACCCCGGTTCCTGGGCCGGGCGGCGGCGATGGAGCTCACGCAGGTACAGACGGGAAGAGAATCGCTTCCTACGGAGGGAGGGGCGGGGCCGGCCGGTGGGGGGGCTTCACCCCCCGGATGGTCGTGGGCCCCCCCCCGCCCCCGATCCACACACTGCCACCGAAGCCTGTGGCCCAAGGCGTGGACTCTGAAGTCACGGGGACCCAAGTCCCAGCTCCGTCCTCGCCAGCTGTGGGATCCTGGTTATGCTACGTCTCTAGGACAAGGAGGCAGGGGTTCTGGGCTGGGTTTTTGTCAAGAACATAAAATCAAAAACACAAAACCCCGTCTCCCTTCTAGACTGTTCTGAGGGTGGCACCTGTGTCTGGCTTCCATCAGAGGCTGTGTGGCTCCCGCTGAGTTGTCAGGTTCCCAAAGCAGCAGAGCCTGGAGCAAAGGCTTTGTGGGGAAAGAGTTTATTTGGAAGGTGACCCGGGGGCACTTGGGGGGCGGGGGGGAGTGCAGTTCAGGGGGTACCCCAAGTCCACTCTCGGGTTCAGGAATTCCCTAGAGGGACTCAGAACTCAGAAAAGCCACTCGGGCTACTGTGTTTATGGTTTCGTACAGCCAAAGAATGCAGATTACAATCCTCAAAGGGCAGAGATGACAAGGGTGGGGCCCAGGAGAGAGCTCACGGCGACGTCTGGCGGGCAGCATTTGACTTTCCAGCCCGTGGGATGACGCACGCTTGGGAGGGGGGACACCGCCAATGGGGCGGGGGGGGGGCGCTCTGAGCCTCCGGGTGTCCACGGTTTTCCCTGGGGGCTGGCCACCTAGACACAGCTGCCCGCCCACACGGTGACCTCAGTCCCCAGCCCCAATGAATCTGTGAGACCAAGGCTCCAGGTAAACAAAGATAATCTTATCAGGCAGGACATTCCTAGAGCCTCGAGGTCACCTACCAGGAGCCTAGGGCAAAGGCCAGACCTCTCTGCGGTGGGGGGGTCCTCTCTCTCCCTCTCCCTCCGCCCCTCCCCCCACGCATGCGCCCTCTAAATAAATAAATAAAATCTTTTAAAAAAAGAAAACGAGACTCCAGAAGGCAGTGACACAGTCACGCTTGCCGGCGTGTTCCCAGAGCTCACCCACGACAGGTGTGCAAGGTTTCTATTATTTCACGCTCGGACTGCTGGCTGCGTGCCAGGCACTGTTCCGAGCCCGTGTAACTCGTAGGAGTCTCTTGGAGGAAACTGCCAGAGGTATTAGTCAGCCTTCCTTTCTGCTGTGACGTTGCTGTGTAACAAACAAGCCCAGCTCGAGGCTGAATGTGTACCCATTCCCCACACGGGCATGTTGAGACCTAATCCCCAGTGTGACGGTGTTGGGACGAGGGCTGAGAGCTGAGAAGTAATTAGGTCACGAGGCTGCAGCCCTCGGGAGTGGATTGGTGCCCTTACAAGAGAGACCTCAGAGAGATCCCACCATGTGAGGTCATGGGCAGCTGCGATCCAGGAAGCAGGCCCTCGCCGGACACCGATGCTTCTCGTGTCTTGATCTTGGACTTCCCAACCTCCAGAAACGTGAGAACTGTATTTCTAGCAACCCAAAGAGACTAAGGCACATGTGCTCCCCAAACTCCGCGGTTTAGGGCAGCGAGCATTGCTGTCTCACTCCCTGGGTTTTGGGTGGGTGGGCCGTGGCTCTGCCGAGCGGGCGCGAGGACCTGGGTTCACGTCGGCCTTGCATGTCTCCTGTTGTGGGCAGTCGCTACCCCAGGGTGCTGTCGATGAGGGTGGTGGGAGGGAGCACACAGCCCCAGCGAGGCCAAGTGAGTGTATTCCCAGCTCCTGCTTATCGCTTGGGGCCCCAGGCCCCGTCTCTGGGCACCAGGGGGATGCTGGGTCTCAGGGCATGAGCCCTGGAGACTGGTTTGGTCCTCATGCCAGGGGCTCGGCAGGAGCCCCCACATCTCCCCGGGCACAGCTCAGAGGCCTCCAGCCCACTCAGCAACCTGCCGCGGCTAATCCCGGCTTCATCCCAGGCTTTTAGTGCCCATGGCAACAGCAAGAGGGCTGCGAGCTGGAGCCCGGGTGGGAGGGGGTCGGTCAGAGGCTGCGCAGTCCCAGGATGCTAGCTCCGGCTTTCTGGCAGGGGCAGAGAGAGTTCCCTTGCTCTCACGGCGCCCAAGGTGTCCGTACCAGTCCCTGGCTTTGTGCCTCTTGTAGCTGGAGGCTCCATCTGCAGGAGGAGGGTGTCTGCTGAGTTAACGGGAGAGAGACCTTTTCTGTACCCCCAAGCTGTTTGCCATCAGCAAACACCATGACATGGCCCACCACCTGTCCCTGAGCCTCTGCCATCAGGCAAGCTCGCTCTCCCCACAAGGAAGGGGCGAGGTGGAGAGGGCTTGCTCAGCGCACGCTCTTACCCTGGGAGGGCCTGCAAGTAGGGAACAAGGCCCCCCACTGCAGCTCTAGCATCCCACATGGGAGCTGTCAGAAAGAATGGGGGGAGTGGGTATGAGCGCAGGCTCTGGGGTCAGCAAGACCCACGTTGTACTGTGTGACTTCGGGAAGCCACTCGACCTCTCTGAAACTTTGTTTCACCTAGAAAGTATGGATAAGATGAGGAGCATCTGAGGATTCAGGGAAACAGTCTTCGTAAAATCCCTCCATGGTGCCTGGCAGGGATCAAACTGCTAAGCCATGGTAGCCACTCCGATCAGGCCGGTCACCAACCCCGGGGGACCCGAGGATTACGGGACATTGAAGGTATCAACCTGGGGTCGATGGTGAGAGTGGGGGCCCTGGGGCCATCCACCAGGGGTCACACCTGCAGGAGGAGCTAGGGGAGCCCAGCATTCGATAGCAAGCACCTGGGGCTTTCTGGGAGCAGGAGCAGGTAGGCGGGGGACTCTCAAGGCCAGCTGGCCCTACGAGGGTCACCCCCTTTGGATGGATGAGCACCCCCACCAGCCCTCCCCCACCTCACCAGTGCTGTGCCCTTAGTGGTGGTGGTGAGGCAACTCTGAGGAATGTTCTGGACTACACTAGTGCTTCTCACACCTGAAGGTGCTCCCGGTAGAGATCTGGTACAAATGCAGATTATGTTTTGGGGAGTCTGGGGCACAGTCCCCAGAGACTGCGAATTCCTGCTTCCCGGACTAAGCCCGAGTCTGTCCCTGTGCTCCATTTATCAGGGGGGACCTTGAGCAAGCTACTCTGCCTCCCTGAGCCTCAGTTTCCTTGATCTTCAAGTGGGGATGATAACAAGGCTTTTCGGGAAGATTACATGAGTGAAGACACAGAACCTAGACTAAACATGTGGCATGGGATCCAGAGGGTCTTCTAGAATGTTAGCGACAATGCTGACGTTAGCACAGTTGTGTTTGAGAAGACCCACCAGGCCCACCTGTGCCTGGTCACACGTGTGTAGGCTTGACCCTTCACGATGTAGCCCGAGGAGCAGGGAAGCAAGAGAACCTGGTCCCGGGGATCCTGGGCAGACCTCGTCTGGCCACTCGCGGCCAACAATATCTGAAGTGGCAGGAAAACAAGAAAGGAATTTACTTCAGTGAGGCCAACACCCGGAAGACAGGGGACTAGCAGCTTGAAGGCTGTCTCCAAAGCGCCGAAAATTCTCCCAGTTTATCTAAGGAAAACGTGGGGCAAAGGTGGCTGGGTGCGTGCAGGTAAGCAGTGAAGGTCAAATGCATCGCTGTCTTGGGTCAATCGCGAGAGATCTTCTAGGCTCAGGGCAGTTCTTATCGCTTGAGGGGGTAGCTTCTGTTCCCATCACGGGATGCCTTGCCCTCAGGGTCTTCCAGCTGAGCCCCGACACTAGCTGGAAAGGGGAACCCAAACTAACGAGTTTGAGGTCAGGGGCACGCGGCTGACTCAGTCGGTAGAGCAGCAGTTCCTGATCTTGGAGTTAAGAGTTCAAGCCCCACGTTCAGTGTAGAGATTACTTAAAAATAACAACTTAAAAAAAAAAAAAAGTTTGCGGTCAGAATGGAGGCAGCTGAAGTCCTTTTTCAATGAAAGGTCTGGAGGTGGGGGGTGCTTATATAGGAGTGGGGGGGTGAGGGGGTACTTCTTGGGGCTGGTCTGGAATGATGACTTATGTGAGCCCAAAGCTTTGGCTCCCTGACTCTTTTTCAGTCTGCTCTTCCTTAAATACATCCTGGGAGAAATGGCTACTAACGTCTGGACTTGGTTTTTCATTTACTCTTAATGCCATTAAAACCAACAACAAAAACGGTTTGTGAGTGGCGCCCCCCCCCCCCCACCAAGTGTGTGTCGGCGGGGTGTGGCACAGAGCCGGCGGTCACGGAAACTAGACGGACGTCCACAGGGCTGAGCCCCGAGAAGTCCCGTTCGCCCCAGCCCCGGCGCGTCCCGGAGAAGCTCCCCGGTTCCAGGAGGCGCCGGAACGTTCCGGCCCACGACGAGGGATCCGTGCTCTGTGCCTCCAGGAGGGGAGGCTGGGAGGGGAGAAAAGTGTGAAAACAGATGGAAATGTAATGTTTTAATGACAGCAGCAGATGGCAAAAAGACACAAGAGTGTATTCGCACCATGTCAGACCCATTCGAGAGCGCCCACTCGGCTCTGCGGAGATGTGCGCGGGTGGCTGGCGGGATGGCTTCCCCCGCCCCCCAACACCGGAGGCCTGTGAGCCGCGGAGAGGGTCGTGCAGGCCCGCAGGCCCCAGGAGGGGCGGCCGCCAGGAACCACAGGTGGGTGAGGAACTCCCCTGGCCACCTGGGGGCTGAGGGGCTTTAATGGGCCGTACGGGGTCTGGTTTCACACAGTCCCTACTCCGGGGTCCCCTGGGGCTGCCCGAGGCCAGGCCTTGGTCAAGGCGGTGGCCGAGGCTCACCTGGGCTTCTACTCACAGCCTGGTGCCGCTGGACCACACCTCACGGCCACCACAGCCTTCAGAGCTCTCGTCCTAGAACGTGAGTCTCTTCTTGTCACTCCCCGACCTGACCTGAACCCCCCAGAGGGCCTCCCGTGGAGCTCATGATCCTGTTCACGTCCTTGGAAGCGACTCACCCAGCAGGCCCTGGAGAGCTGACCCCTGCCAGTCCTTCCCTCCTCGCTTGCTCAGCGCGCCCTGCAGGGAGAAGAGTACCGCGTCATGGGCCATCGCGAGAGAGGAACCGCTGCTGCGTCAGCCGTCCCATGCAGCGGGGCCCAATGGGCCAGAGTGACTGCTGGCCACAAGGTCGTGCTATCACCCCCGCCCTGGAGACCTTGGAGGAGACACAGCCCACCGAGGCACGGTAGGAGCCATGGCTCTCCAGCTCCTGGAGCACTGTGGGATGCGGGCCCCCTTAGGGGAGTGATCCTTCCCCATCCTCAGGACCCTGTCTGGGGACCACGACTGGTTTCGGGGAGGCAGGGGAAGGAAGAGGCCCCAGAAGAGGTGATATCCACTCTGCGTGTCTCTTTTACTGCCCTGACTGTAATTCTAGACCCTTCCTTAAATGGGTGAAGTCACAGCTTCTCCTACCTGTCCCCCACCCCCATGCCCAGGCCACAGAAGCCAGGCTGGACGCGGTTCATCAGACCAGTGGCCCTCAGCCTCATCCCAGAAGTTGTGGTTCCATCAGTCCAGGTGTGGCCTGGCCTCAGGCAGGTGGTTCCCGAGCACACATGAGGTCGAGAGTCCCCACGGGCTGTCCCTCTCCTCCTCCACTGGGCTGTGCATCATTGCGCTGGGCTGCTGGTCCCCTCCCCACGACGAAACGGCTGCCATGTGGCCAGGGTTCGGACTTGGAGGTCAGCTGATCAGGGACTGAATGAACACGCTCTGTGCAGATGGACCCCAGGTCCCGCCCAAACGTGCTCAACCCAAGACGCATGGCCCCAGGCCCGATGTGGTGGCTGATGCCGCAAATGCTGTTTCCACACCTGGCTAAGTGGCCGCCCTACTGGACGGGACGGCGGTAGGACACTTCTGTCATTGCAGAAAGGCCTGCGGCTTTAAGGTCTCCAGTCCAAGGTGCCTTTCCGCCCGCCTAAATGATGCTGTGACCAAAAGTACCTTGGTACCTACTGTCCTGAAGGGGGCAGTAGGTTCAACTGCAGGAGTGTTTAGGAGCCTGGTTTTTTTTAAGTAATCTCTACACCTAATGTGAGGCTCGAACTCATGACCCCGGGGATCTAGAGTCACATGTTCCACCAACGGAGCCAGCCAGGCGCCCCAAGACCTTTTTTTTAACAGATCTTTAATTTTTTTTTTTTCCAGAATAGCTTTAGATTTGAGGTGCCGGTGTGGTTCAGTCAGTTATGCATCTGACTTTGGCTCAGGTCACGATCTAGGGGTGCTGGGATGGAACCCCACGTCGGGCTCATGGTGGGACCATGATCCCAGGTCCTGGGATGAATCCCACAGTGGGCTCCCTGCTCTGCAGAGAGCCTGCGCTTTCTCTCTCAATTAAAAAAAAACAAAAACAAAACCTTTTTTTAAAAGATTTTATTTATTTATTTATTAAAAATGAAAAAAGAATAGGTTTAGATTTACAGAAAAATTGCAAAAATAATACAGAGGGTTCCCATAGAGCACCCACCCAGGTTCCCAGGCCCCTAATCTTACCTTACTCTGGTTTATTTGTCAAAATTAATGAACCGATTTTGCTACACCATCGTGTTTTTAGGTAGAAGACTTTTTCTCTTTTTAAGATTTTATTTATTTATTTGTTTGTTTGTTTGTTTGTTTGCGTATTTATTTGACAGAGCTATAGGGAGAGCCAGAGAGCACAAGGAGGGGAATGGCAGAGGGAGAGGGAGAAGCAGGCTCCCCACCCAGCAACGAGCTGGGGCTCCAACCCAGGACCCTGGCATCAGGACCTGAGCTGAAGGCAGGTGCCCAACCAACTGAGCCACCCAAGTGCCCCGTGGTGCAAGACTCTTTTATTTCCAGTTAGTTAACATACAGTGTGGTATTAGTTTCAGGCGTACACCGTAGCGATTCAAGACTTCCACACGTCACCCCGTGCTCCTAACGACAAGTGCTCCCTCGTTCCCATCACCCATTCCGCCCATCCCCTCCCCGGTCTGTTTCTTGGTTTTTCTCTCTCTTTTTCCCTTTGCTCATTTGTTTTGTTTCTTCAATTCCATATATGAGTGAAATCTTATGTATTTGTTTTTCTCTGACTTGTTTCACTTGGCATTATACTCGCGAGCTCCATCCATGTCGTTGCAAGTAGCAGGATTTCCTTCTTTTCGTGGCTGAGTAGTAGTCCCTTGTGTATATACACCACTTTTTGATCTATTCATTAGTCTGATGGACACTTGGTTGGCTTCCATAGCTTGGCTATTGAAGATAATGCTCTTATAAATATATCCCTATTTTGTATCCTTTGGGTAAATCGTAGTGTCGCTATTGGACAATATGCTAGTTCTATTTAAAAATTTTTTTTAATTAATTAATGTATTTAAGTAATCTCTACACCCAGTGCAGGGCTTGAGCTCACAACCCTGAAATCAAGAGTCACACGTTCTCCCAAATGAGCCAGCCAGACACCCCTCTATTTTTTATTTTATTTTTTTGAAGATTTTTATTTATTTATTTGACAGAGAGAGAGAGCACAAGCACAAGTAGGCAGAGTGGCAGGCAGTGGGAGAGGGAGGAGCAGACTCCCCGCTGAGCAGAGAGCTGGACTCGGGGATCAATCCCAGGACCCCGGGATCACGACCTGAGCCGAAGGCAGACGCCTAACCAACTGAGTCACTCAGACGCCCCCTTTGTATACTATTATTACCTAAAGTCTATTCCTTATTCACATTTCCTCGGGTTTTCCCTCATGTCCTTTTTCTGTTCCCAGATCCCACATACATTCAGTCCTCATGTCTCAGGCTTCTCCAGGCTGTGATAGTGTTTCAGACTCCATTTTTGATGACTTTGACAGTTCTGAGACATGCTGGCCAGGAGTTTGGCAGAATGTCCTTCTATTGGCATTTATCTGATGTTTTCCTCAGGATGAAACTGGGATTGTGGGTTTGGGGAGGAAGGCTCAGAAGGTAAAGAGCCCTTCTCGTCCATTTTATCAGGGGTACATGCCCTCAGCTTGACTTGTCCCTGCTGATGGCAACCTTGGCCACCTGCCCAAGGTCGCGTTGATCCGGTTTTCTTCATTGTCGTGTAACTCTGTTTTTCTCTATTTCCAACCTGTTCTCTTTAGAAGGAAGTGGCTACGGGCAGCCCACCCTTCAGAAGTAAGGAGTGACATGCCACATTCTTTTTTATTTTTGTTGATTTATTTTAAAGATTTTATTTATTTATTTGACAGAGAGCGAGAGAGGGCAAGAGCAGGAGCCCCCTGAGTCACTATTTTTTTAAGTAAACTCCGCCCTTAACATGGGGCTTGAACTCATGACCCTAACATCAAGAATTGCACATGCCTCTGACCAAGCCAGCCACACGCCCTTGGGTCACCCTCTTGAGGGCAGCGTCTCTACATACACTGTTTGTAATTCTCCTGCACAGTAAGGTTGTCCCTTCATCCCCACTTAATTCATTTCTAGCTCTTAATTCGCCACCACATGGGTCATTCCCATCTTCTAGGGGAGACGGTCCTTACAACAGGGGACAGTGGTGTGAGGTTTCTGACCGCCTCATCTGAAGCAACAGCTCTTGCCTCCACCACACCCCTCCGGGCTGGTCCTCTGCCTCTCATGTTCCCCTGACCTGTGTCCTGCCTCCCCAACTTCCAGAAACTAGAGTAGTAGGCATTTGGAAGTCTCTGGATCTCAAATGTGGCTCACGGCTGGACCGGATTGGGACAAATCCCTTCAATCCCCAATTTTCCCAATTACAAAACCTCCCAGGAGCCAGTTCCACGTGTGTGGTCACCGAGTCAGAAAATCTAAATCTGGAGCTTAGGGAAGGGCATTTTACATAATAGCTTTATGGGGGAAAAATTCACAAATTCACCCTTTTAAAGTCTACAATTCAGTGTTTTTTATGATATTTACAGAGCTGTGCAATACCGCCACTCTCCAGTTCCAAAACATTTCCATCACCCCTAAAAGAAACCCCGTACCCGCGAACAGCCACTCCCCTTTCTCCTGCCCCCAGCCCTGGCAACCAGGAATCTAGTTTCTATCTCTATATCTCATCTGGTTCCTAGATTGTTCATATAAATGGACTCCTAATATGTGGTCTTTTGTGACTGGCTTCTTTCACGTAGCGTCGCGTTTTCCAGGTCCGTTCACACTGCAGCACGAATCCGAGCTTCGTTCCCGTTTGTGGTGGAATAATATTCTGCAGTATGTAGAGACTGCATTTTTTTTTATCCGTCCCTCAATGGAGGGACATTTGAGTGGTTTCCGCCTTTCAGCTATTGTGACTCATACCTCTGGGAATGGAAAGACATTTAGCAAGCCTCCAGGTGCCCCCGATGTTTGCTCCTGTTTGAGCCTCCGAGGCTCCGTCTTGTTGCAGTGTGCAACACTGCACACCGTACCAGCTCTTCTTGCTCTCTTGACAGCCCAGTAAGGTAAGCAGCAACGCTGCCCCCACTTTACAGACAGGGACAAGGACACTCGGGTGATATGGACACTGGGCTCGGCTAGTTCTCCTTCTTATCCCGCCACGCATGGCCTCTCTGAACCTGGGCTTTCCTACCACCTCTTTTCCTTTGCTCTTTTCTAGGCTATGAAAAGCAGGGAGGGAAGCCTCGCCAACTCTGGAACACAAATATTTGCCAGTCAAGAAAACATTCCGCTATCAGTCAAAACCCAGACGAGCTGGCACACATGGTCTACAGATGCCGGAGGGAGCTTCTATTTTAGGGGAGACCAGGTGGCCTGCAGCTTCCCCCCCCTCCCCAAACACCCCAGGCTCCTTCTCATTCCTACGTCGTCTGCAGATGAGGAGACGTTTGTTCAAAGTAGTCACTTGCCCTCCATCACACAGCATCCAGAGGGACATTTCCTTTCTTTTCCTTTTTTGTTTCCCTTACATGATCTCCACACCCAGTGAAGGGTTTGAACTCAGGATCCCAAGATCAAAAGCAGTTCCCTCTGGGGTGCCTGGCTGGCTCAGTTGGTAGAACATGTGACTCTTCATCTTGGGGTCATGAGTTCAAGACCCACATTGGGTGGAGAGATGACTTAAAAAAGTCACCAGCTCCACACACTGGGCCAGCCAGGCTTTGTATTTGTCTTCATAAATGGCACTCAATGAAGATGATTTCCAATGCGGATAAATAGCAGACATTGCTTTCTAGGATATGTGAGTGGGCAGAACTTAATTATGGCCTTATTTCATCTCTCCAACAACCTTACAGGGGGCAGGTTTCTGGGGGCTTAGGGAGGAAAGTATGGGGCAGCTTTCCTGTGGGGATTCAGAACCCTGGAATCCTTCTGTCTCCTGTGTTTTTTCACCGGGCCTAATGATCAAGGGTTCAAATTCAGCCCTCTGCGGGACGGATGGAGAAGCTCATCAGTATGTGCGGCAGCCGTGCAAACCTGCCGCTTCCTGAGTCTCAGCCGGGATGCTTGCCAAAGCACACCATACACTCGGAGTTTCTGAATCGGAAGATGTGGGTGGGGCGGAGGAATCTGTGTCTTTATAGATTCTAACCAGTATGTACGGAGAGTACAGAAGATTGTGAGGTTAAGGGAGACAGGGCTTCCCCTCCCTCTGGGGCTGCCTGGGCCCGTTGGTCTAAGCAGGTCACAGCCATGACCTAATAATAAATGCATTTACTTCTGGCCCGATGCGGGACCCAGTGTCCACGTGCCCCGAACTCCAACCCCAGCTTGACTCAGTCTAGGCGCCCCGGACAGGTGAAGGGACACGGAAGGGTGGAGCAGCACCAGGAGGACCCGCAATGCCAGGTGCACCGCGTGGTGCCCCGCCCACGGGAAGAGCGCGGCGGGGGCGGGGCCGGGCCGCGGGAGGGGCGGGGCCCGGGCCTGCCGAAAGGAGGACCGAGCCGGGACGCTATGGGGCGTGGTCTGCTTAGCCTCGTTGACGTTCGCCAATCCATGGGCTCGAAGCGGCCACGTTGCCCGCCTCCCGCCGCCACGGGGAGAGCGCCGCGTTGCTATTGGCTGGCCTGTTGGCTGGCGTATGGCTATAGGCTTCTTCAGGAAGGGCGGGGGACGGGCCACGCGCGTTGGCGGGAAAGTTGCGGCCGCGGCCCTTACCACCGCTAGATAGTGAGGTGCCGCCGGCGGCGACGTGTCCCGGGCGGGTCGCTGTGGCCAGCATGGACGCGGCGGAGGTGGAGTTTCTGGCGGAGAAGGAGCTGGTCACCATAATCCCCAACTTCAGCCTAGACAAGATCTACCTCATCGGGGTAAGGGCTGGGGTCGGCCATTTGCCTCAGGCCCCAGCGCCAGGGAGAGGCGATAGTGGGGGGGCGGGGGCGGGGACGCCGAGTGGTTGGGAGAGGACTTGAGGGGTGGACGCCGAGTGGGGAGGGGACCCCGAGTGGTCGGGGGGAGTACTGGCTTGGGGGACGCCGAGTGGTGGTGGAGGGAGGTCCTGACGGAGGGGACGCCGAGTGGTCGGGGGGAGTACGGGGTGGGGGCTGGGGGTTAGAATTCGGGGCGCGGGGCGGGGAAGGTGGAGAAGGATAGGGGTTGGGGGGACGCCGAGGGGTGGGAGCGGTGGGCGAGCTTCTCAGCCTGGGCCCAGCGTCTCGGGCTCTCAGGGCGGGAAACCCGGCTCAGGTGGGTTGGCCGGGTTGGCCGGGTGCGCCGGCGAGGTCAGCGGCCGGGGTCGGCTCGAGCGGCCTTATTGGGTGTGTGTGTTCACAGCTGGGCTTCTGTTTTTCTTTGGGTTTCAACTTTGGCAACGCCTTTCCGTGGTTGGCCGGCAGTGGGGTCCCCGCAGTGCCTTTGGTCGTGTTTGGTCTTACCAGGACTTGGTTTTCCCTTGCCAGGGGGACCTGGGGCCTTTTAACCCTGGTTTACCGGTGGAAGTGCCTCTGTGGCTGGCGATTAACCTGAAACAGAGACAGAAGTGCCGGCTGATTCCTCCTGAGTGGATGGATGTGGGTAAGGACCTGGGGGGAGGGGCAGGTGACACCCTCCCTCAGGATGGACGCGCCAGGCCTTTTCCACTTAATCCATCATCCCCTGGACAGGTGAACTTAATGAGTGGTTGGAGCTTCGCCTCCTAGTTGGCTGACCACTATTACTAACGTCGCGTTAGCCTGAAGCATCTATACAAATTTCGCTCATATTTTGGTTTTGAGATATTTCTGCTTGCTTTAAAATTAAAAATATTGGGACGCCCGGATGGCTCAGTGGGTTAAGCGTTTGCTTTCTCAGGTCATGATCCCGGGTCCTGGGATGAATCCCACAGTGGGCTCCCTGCTCTGCAGAGAGCCGACTTTTCCCTCTCCCTGCACTTGCGCTTTCTCTCTCTCTCAAAAAAATTTTTTTTTTCTTAAGATTTTATTTGAAAGAGCGAGTGAGCAAGAGAGCACACAGGGGACGAGGGGCAGAGGAAGAGGGAAAAACAGGCTCCCTGCTGAGCAGAGAGCCCAAGGTGGGGCTTGATCCCGGGACCCTGGGATCCTGACCTGAGCCGAAGGCAGCTACCTGACTGACTGACCCACCCAGGTGCCCCAAATAAAAATCAAGTGCATGGGGCGCCTGGGTGGCTCAGTTGGTTAAGCAACTGCCTACGGCTCAGGTCATGATCCCGGAGTCCCGAGATCCAGTTCCGCGTCCGGCTCCCAGCTCCATGGGGAGTCTGCTTCTCACTCTGACCTTCTCCCTTCTCATGCTCTCTCTCATTCTCTCTCTTTCCTAATAAAATAAATAAACAAAATCTTAAAAAAAATCAAGTGCATGTGGGGCACCAGGGTCACTCAGTGGGTTAAGCATCTGCCTTTTGCTCAGGTCATGACCCAAGGTCCTGGGTTTAAGCCCTTGTGGGGGTGGGGGGGTACTTCTCCCTCTGCCTCCTGGTCATGCTTTCTCTCTCTGTCAAATAAATAACATCTTAAAAAAAATAAAATAAAAATAGGACTTTGAAGAAGCATTTCTTTTAACTTTTAAAAAATAACTATGTTGAGGAGCGCCTGGGTGGCTCAGTGGGTTAAAGCCTCTGCCTTCTGCTCGGGTCGTGATCTCAGGGTCCTGGGATCGAGCCCCGCATCGGGCTCTCTGCCCAGTGGGGAGCCTGCTTCCCCCTCTCTCTCTGCCTGCCTCTCTGCCTACTTGTGATTTTTCTCTGTCAAATAAATAAAATCTTAAAAAAAAAAAAAAAAGAAAAGCATCATCCAAACAAGGGAATATTATTCAGCCATATAAAGGAATGAAGTCTTGCTTGTGCTACAGTCGAATGAACCTAGAAGACATTGTGCTAAGTGAAAAAAAAGGCGCAAAGATCACCTACAACTGTGAATATACTAAGAACTATTGTACGTTTTATATTTTTTAAGATTTATTTTAGAGGGAGCAAAAGCTGAGGGGACAGAGAATCTTAAGCCGACTCAGCAATGAGCTCGAGGCCTGATGGAGGGCTCTATCCCACGACCTTCGTATCATGACTTGAGACGAAACCAAGAGTTGGATGCTTAACTGACTATGCCACCCAGGCGCCCCTGAATGTAGATTTTAAACGAGTGAATTGTATGGTGTGTTACTTATGCCTCAGTAATAAAATGATTAGGGTACCTGTGGCTCAGTTGGTTAAGTGTCTGCCTTCCGCTTAGGTCGTGATCTCAGGGTCCTGGGGTCGAGCCCTAGGGTGGGCTCAGCGCTGACCAGGAAGTCTGCCTCTTTCTCTACCTCTGCCTCGCCACTCATGTGTACAAGCTCTCTCTCAAATCTTTAGAATAGAAAATACTGTATCAGCAATGCAGACAGACTTTATCCTGAGCTTTTGCAATCTTCCTACCTCAGACACAAAAGTGGCTCCTTATAGCAAGGAGCATTGATTTTACTTGGAATGGGGGGAGGGCCATGAGCGTTTGAAAAGCCTCTGAATGGTTTTGATTATTCCCACCCAGTTGGGAATTAGCTGGGGGTACCTCTTTCCTAGAAACAATGTCACTGTGGGACCGCTGCGTGGCTCAGTGGGTTAAGTGTCTGCCTTCTGCCTCGGTCATCATCCCAGGGTGCTGGGGTCGAATTCCCTATTGGGCTCCTTGCTCATTGAGGAGCCTGCTTCTCCTTCTGCCAGTATTTTCTCTCCCTCTCTTGCTCTCTCTCTTTTCCTCGATCTCTAATAAATAAAATCTTGAAAAAAAAAGCAAGGACAGTATGAGCTAGACACTCTCAAATAGAGTTTCAGAAAGACTGCTTGGACATTTTCTTCTTCTGGTCTGAAAAGGGGAGGGGGCTGGCCCTGGCATGTCTGCGTCAAAAGGGAACTCCCAATCCCAGTTCCTTTTGCTGAGGGGCTCTTTGGCAGGGAACCCCGCCAGGTCTGGCTGTTAGCACTACCTCTCCTTCTGGCAGTTTTGGCCTGTCCAAACTAAAGGTGATAGGGGCAAGAGCCCGTCTCATTGCAGGCTGGTCAGAAAAGTGTGGGGAGAGCTCGCCTGAGCTTTCTCACAGGCCAGGGTCATGCTGGGGGAGCAGTAGTGAAACCTCACTAGTTGGTCAGTAGAGCATTGTCCAAGAGCCAGCTGCCCTTTAATTCTGCCCAGGAGTTCTACCTGCTCTTGTCCTATGAATGAAATGACCTAGTAAGCCTGCTTTTGTCTCTTGACTTCTCTCTTTTGTTTTATTACTTATTTATTTCAAGATTTTATTTATTTATTTGAGAGAGAGAGAGAGAGAGAGAGAGAGCATGAGAGGGGAGAAGGTCAGAGAGAGAAGCAGACTCCCCGTGGAGCTGGGAGTGCGATGTGGGACTCATAGGGGACTCCAGGACCATGACCTGAGCTGAAGGCAGTCGCTTAACCAACTGAGCCACCCAGGAACCCCTGTTTTGTTTTTAAAGATCATATTTATTTGGCAGAGCACAAGCAGGGGAAGTGACGGAGAGGGGGAAGCAGACTCTTGCTGAGCAGAGAGCCCAACTTGGGGCCCCATCCCAGGACCCTAGGATCATGACTGGAGCTGAAGGCAGGCGCTTAATCAACTGAACCACCCAGGAGCCCTGATTTTTTTTTTTTTTTTTTAATATTTGTTTATTTGAGGGAGAGTGCACACTGGGGAGTGGGGGAGGGGCAGATGGAGAGAATCTCTAAGCGGACGCCCCACTGAGCATGGACCTCCATCCCATGACCCAGAGATCATGACCTGAGCTGAAATTAAGAATCCGGTGCTCAAACCACAGCCACCCAGACGCCGCTCGGACGCTGGTTTTGGGGTTCGTTCCTGAAGTTGCCTGCAGCACTACATTATCCTTCTATCGCGGAGTAGTATTTTATTCGTGGTAGAGTATTCCAGGGTTGGGTCACCTGTCCTTCTCTTGGTGGCTATTTGGATCATTTCCCGCTTTTGGCTATTGCTAATGAGGCTGATAAGAACATTCCTGTCTAATAAGTCTTCTTGTGGATACATGTTTTTAATTCTCTTGGGTAAATACCTAGGGTCATAGGGCAGACCATGCTTGACTTTATAAGAAACTGCCACCCAGCCCTCCAGAGTGGATGAGCTATTCTGATCCCACTAGACACATGTGAGAGTTCCTGATGTTCCACATCCTGGCCAGCACGGGGTGACATTGGTCTGTTTGATTCATCGCAGTTTGAACAGCAGTATTTCATCCTCTGGTTTAGATGTTAGAACAGAATTTGTCAAGTGTATAGAGAAGATGTGTGTGGGGAGAGGGCAATAGGGAGTTTTCCAGGCTGTGAGTAGTTCTGGCCAGTTGCTGGAGGTGGGCAGACATGGCTGGAGTCTCGGCATACTTTGCGGGAAGAATCTGCAGGATTTGCCGAAGGACACACTGTGGGATCTCGAGGGGATAGTGAAGAGTGACTGGCAGGGTTGCTGGCCTGAGTAGAGAAAGACACACAGTTGCAGGAGCCTGGGGGCTGAGGGGGACCAGAGGTGGGGGTTTGGCCATGTCACACTGGAGGTGCCTGTGAGATAACTTGGTAGAAGTGATGTGGGCGGGAGTGTTCAGTCAGGAATTCTGTGAAGAGGCCTATTTGGGGGTACAAATGTGGAAGTCCTCCTGAGTGCTTAGATGGTATTTGAGCGAAGCAGGATGATGTCACATGGGGTGTGGGTGTAGGCGGTAAAGGGATGGGGATCTGAGCTCTATACCCCAGTGTTGACAGAGGTCAGGAAGGCCCAGAGGTATCTGATTTTTTTTTTTTTAAGACTTTATTTATTTGACAGAGATCACAAGTAGGCAGAGAGGCAGGCAGAGAGAGAGGGGGAAGCAGGCTCCCCGCTGAGCAGAGAGCCTTATGTGGGGCTCGATCCCAGGACCCTGAGATCATGAGCTGAAGGCAGAGGCTTTAACCCACTGAGCCACCGAGGCGCCCCCCCCAGAGGTATCTGATGAGACTCAGAGTGGTGTTCTAGAAATCAAGGGGTAACTGTCCTCCAAGAATGATTAATCGTTTTGACGTGTGAAGACAGATAGAACCATTGGGCTTGGCTGAGCAGAGGGCGTGGGCCGTGGTGCTGAGTGATGTTGGTGGAGGGGTAGCACAGGCACCCACTCCAGTGGTCGAAGGAAGAAAGTTAACTCTTGAAAAAATGGTTTGGGGGCGCCTGGGCGGCTCACCTGGTTAAGCAACTGCCTTTGGCTCAGGTCCTGATCCCAGAGTCCTGGGATCGAGTCCCACATTAGGCTCCCAGGTCCACGGGGGGTATGCTTCTCCTTCTTGCCTTCTCCCCTCTCATGTTCTCTTTCTCGCTTTCTCTCTCTTTCTCAAAATAAATAAATAAATAAATAAATAAATAAATAAATAAATAAATAAATCTTTTAAAAAAGGGCAATATGAGCTCTTTAAAAAAAAAGAAAAAATGGTTTGGTAGCTGGTGTTTGGAGGATTTTTTTTTTTTTTTTTTTTAAGATTTTATTTTTTGGGACGCCTGGGTGGCTCAGTTGGTTGAGCGTCTGCCTTCGGTTCGGGTCATGATCCCAGGGTCCTGGGATCGAGTCCCGCATTGGGCTCCTTGCTCAGCGGGGAGCCTGCTTCTCTCTCTGCCTTTCCCTTGCTTGTGTGCGTTCTTTCTCTCTCTCTCTGACAAATAAATAAATAAATATCTTAAAAAAAAAGATTTTTTAAATGTAAAAAGGTACTTACTTAAACTCAGTTAACTTAGAGTGTATTAGTAGTTTCAGAAGTAGAGTTTAGTGAGTAATCAGTTGCATGTAGCATCCCGTGTTTATTACATCACATGCCCTCCTTAATGCTCATCACCCTGTTACCCCATCCTCCCACCTGTCTACCTCTCCAGAAACCCTTAGTTCGTTTCCTGTAGTCGAGAGTCTCTTATGGTTTGTCTCCCTCTCTGATTTGGTCTTATTTTACTTTCCCTTCCCCTATGATGCTCTGTTTTGTTTCTTAAATTCCACATATGAGTGAAATCATATGATCATTGTCTTTATCTGATTTACATATTTCACATAGTAAGATTTTATTTATTTAAACAGTCTTTTTTTTTTTAAGATGTTATTCACTCGTTTGTCAGAGAGAGCACACAAGTAGGGGGTGCAACAGGCTTCCTGCTGAACAAGGACCACCCCCCACCCCCCCATGTGGGACTTGAGATCATGGGACTCTGGAATGATCTGAGCCAAAAGCAGATGCTTAACTGACTGAGTCACCTAGGCATTGCTTATTTATTTATTTTAAAGATTTTACTTATTGAGGGGTGCCTGAGTAGTTCTCCTACAATCTCTCCCTGTCAAATGATAAAATCTTAAAAGAAAAAAAAGATTTTATTTACTGAGAGAGGCAGCAGAGAGAGCATGAGGTGGTGGGGGAGGGGCTGAGGGAGAGGAGAAGAAGGCTGCCCACTGAGCAGGGAGCCTGATGTGGGGCTCCATCCCAGGTCCGTGGGATCATGACCTGAGCCAAAGGCAGATGCTTAGCCAACTGAGCCACCCAGGTGCCCTTATTTATTAAAGGTTTTATTTATTGGAGAGACTGAATGAGAAAGGGAGAGAGAGAGCACATGAACCACGGCAAAGGGAGAGAAGAAGACTCCCTGCTTATTGGGGATCCTGACTCAGGGCTGGATTCTAGGCCCCTGAGATCGTGACCTGAGCTGAAATCAAGTCGGGTGCTGAACTGACTGAACCAGACAGGCACCCCTAGGATTTTCTTTCTTTCTTTTTTTTTTTAACTTTTTATTAACATATAATGTATTATTTGCCCCAGGGTACATGTCTGTGAATCATCAACCTTACACATTTCACAGCATTTGCCATAGCACATACCCTCCCCAATGTCCATATCCCTACCCCCCCCCCCCCAGCCACCCTTAGTTTGTTTCGTGATTTTAGGAGTCTCTTATGGTTTGTCTCCTTCCCCATCCCATCTTGTTTCATTTCTCTTCCCCACCCCCCACGACCCCTTGCTCTGCCTCTCAAATTCTTCATATCAGAGTGATCATGTGATAATTGTCTTTCTCCGACTTATTTCGCTTAGCATAATATCCTCTAGTTCCATCCACGTCATCGCAAATGGCAAGATTTCGTTTCTTTTTTTTTTTTTTTTAAGATATTATTTATTTATTTGACAGGAGAGAGATCACAGGTAGGCATAGGGGCAGGCAGAGAGAGAGGGGGAAGCAGGCTCCCTGCTGAGGTTCGATCCCAGGACCCTGAGATCATGACCTGAGCTGAAGGCAGAGGCGTTAACCCGCTGAGCCACCCAGGTGCCCCAAGATTTCGTTTCTCTTGATGGCTGCATAGTATTCCATTGTATATATACCACATCTTCTTTATCCATTCATCTGTTGATGGACATCTAGGTTCTTTCCATAGTTTGGCTATTGTGGACATTGCTGCTATAAACATTCGGGTACATGTGACCCTTCGGATCACTCCATTTGTATCTTGAGGGTAAATACCCAGTAGTGCGATTGCTGGGTCGTAGGCTAGCTCTATTTTCAACATTTTGAGGAACCTCCATACAGTTTTCCAGAGTGGTTGTACCAGCTTGCATTCCCAACAACAGCGTAGGAGGGTTCCCCTTTCTCCGCATCCTCGCCAACATCTGTCGTTCCCTGACTTGCTGATTTTAGCCATTCTGACTGGTGTGAGGTGGTATCTCACTGTGGTTTTGATTTGTATTTGTCTGATGCTGAGTGATGTTGAGCATTTTTTCCATGTGTCTGTTGGCCATTTGGATGTCCTCTTTACTGAAATGTCTATTCTTCTGCCTATTTCTTGATCGGATTATTCTTTGGGTGTTGAGTTTGAGAAGTTCTTTATAGATTTTGGATACTAATCCTTTATCTGATATGTCATTTGCGAATATCTTCTCCCATTCTGTCAGTTGTCTTTTGGTTTTGTTGACAGTTTCCTTTGCTGTGCAAAAGCTTTTTCTTGATGAAGTCCCAGTGGTTCGTTGTTGCCCTTGCTTCCCTTGCCTTTGGAGATGTTTCTAGGAAGAAGTTGGTGTGGCTGAGGTCGAAGAGGTTGTTGCCCTGTGTTCTCCTCCAGGATTTTGATGGAGTCTTGTCTCACATTGAGGTCTTTGATCCATTTTGAGTCTATTTTTGTGTGTGGTGTAAGGAAATGATCCAGTTTCATTCTTTTGCATGTGGCTGTCCAGTTTTCCCAACATCATTTGTTGAAGAGACTTTTTTGCATTGAATATTCTTTCCTGCTTTGTCGAAGATTAGTTGACCATAGAGTTGAGGTTCCATTTCTGGGCGCTCTGTTCTGTTTCATTGATCTATATGTCTGTTTTTGTGCCAGTACCACACTGTCTTGATGATTACCGCTTTGTAATAGAGCTTGAAGTCTGGAATTGTGATGCCGCCGACTTTGGTTTTCTTTTTCAACATTCCTCTTGCTATTCGTGGTCTTTTCTGGTTCCAT